>JAVTVY010050965.1:0-27948 GCA_036873755.1 Hanleya hanleyi
TATTATCGCCAGAAAAATATGATGGGGGGGGGGGGTGGGAGACATAGGATGTGGCCAAGAAGTTGTGGACAGAACTTTAACAACTTTATCGGACAGGGAGACACACATCATTTAAACCCTGTCACATGTACGGAATTCGAGAAAATATGGAATTCTCGTAACAGTAACTGGTTGCTCATTTAGAGTGTAGGAGCTTCCAGGACAAGCCACAAAAAAAAAAAACTCCTCTTTGATTGAAATCCCAAAACCATAACAGGATGATAGGTGACCAATCTCAGTGAACTCAGATATATAATATCATGGAATATTATATGACTCCAGTGCTATATAAATCCATTGCGGATTCAAAACTACATTTGTTAGGCTTAGCCAATTATTATACGCTGAGTTCAGATGGAAAGGTTAGCTAGGCGGGATCCCAGAAACCACACAACAAAGGACTGGTTTCACCCGATACACGGGTTTAGTCGGCCTGACCGCAACAAACAATGCAACGTGCTTTCAGAACAATCAGCTTTGACATGTTTTTATGTTTTACAGTGTAATATTTGTATTTACCTTGAATAAAGATAGTAACTTAGAGAAATAAAGTATAATCGGATTTACCAATTATTCTGACTAATGGTATTATTTATAGTGAAACCAAATACAAATGTAGAAGCGATTTTGTGCGTGTTAAATAAAATTTCAGAGATAACAGCAAAATCCCAAGACGTCGGATGCTTGTTTCACCACTACTTTTGATTTAGACAGTTCAAAATACAAAAAGTGCCTTTGAATGAAATTTTAGAGAAAACAGTAAAATCCCATGATGCCGAACTCATTTTTGCTACTACTGTTCAACATGCAATGAAGTGCATTCCTCCATCAATTTATGCCAAGTCATCAATTCACACAATGAAACATACATTTATTGAATAAAGGGATGCATTATCTGCTCATCCTATACTTTTCAGACTAATTTATGGTCATAGAACATGCAACATGTTCGCATTTGAGAAATGAACATGAAAAGGCATCCCTACGAACCTTCTAACTCCAGCTACATATTCAATAAGTATCTCTTACAATATTAGAAACATGAATTGCAAGCAAGCACCTAAAAGGTGCGTGGACCCCTCAGCCTGTTTTTTTTTCAGTCAAGTAGGATTAGAGCTGCATCTAGACTCAATTTAATTTCGCAAAATATATGGGCACCCAAAACTCAAATGCAACGAAAAACGAAAGTGTTGTTGTTGTTCAATTTGAAAAGGATTTCTCATGGAAAAACTCCGAGTAATAGCTTCTGGTAGCATCAATATCAATCCGTTTGCATATCTGGGCATCGAATTTCATGTTAATAAACCTCTATTTTGTGATTGATCACAGGCTCTTTGTCACCCTCATTTCTAAATGTAATGATTGCGCTATCCATACATACCAGGCCGATGAGGGCTCCGACATCCGTTATCCCTATCTAGTATGCGTATGGCATTCCTACACTTATGTCTAAACTAAACTAAATTATCAGTACGAACTTACTTTTGTAGGACTGCACACACTTGGTGATTGTACAGGTATCAGATGGAAGAAAAGCTGTTCACACACACCGAAGGAACATATGACGTCTAAAGTTCTTAGTTTGGGACTTGATGGGAAATAACAGGCACACAAACTGGCGGTTCACTATTCCTGGTGTATGGGAGATGGAAGATATGCAGTCACATTCATGCACACTTAGGTGGTTAGACTGGATTCACAGTTACATGTAGTAGTCTCTTTTGATGGAAGATATTTAGTTCACACACTGGCGGTTAGAATGGATTCAGTTAGTAGCCTCTGTCGATGGAAGTTACATAGTTCACACACTGATGGTTGGCCTAGATGTGGGATCACTATTCCTCGTGTACGGGATATGGAAGATATGCAGTTCACATTCGTACACGCTTAGTTCACAGATTGAATGGAAGATATGCAGTTCACATATTTACACGTTCAGGTCACAGATTGGAATGTTCAGCTGGCGTTGATGGAAGCTATATAAATCACACACTAGGGTGGAAGCTGGATGGTATACGGTATGGCTCGTCTGAGATGGTAGCTGATGACTCACGGTATGGATCGTCCGAGATGGTAACACACCTATATATAAAGTTTCGAATTTCTGGCTTAAAGGAATGATGAAAGTCCAGGATGAGACTCGGACAAGGAAATTGTTAATTGTCTTTGTTTTTTGAACGATAAAAGTTCTGCGAGGACTGGATCCAATTATGATTTTTATTATCAACGACTGCCTCAGAATGGAATTATATTTGTTGACTGGATCAGTAAAACGGGTACTAGGATGCTGATGACAGATCTGGCAGTATAGTGTCTCTATCCTATGATCAATTAAGTCATGTTTATAGACAAGATTTGTCAATTCTTTTTCGTTGTCTGAATATACATGAAATACTAAAAAGATATGGCGAATATGTAATATCTATATAGCCTATATTTACTAGGGCCTATATAATGTACAGAGAGAAATGCGAGTCCGACATGCAACATGCTAAACCTTGGCTCATTCCGGTGCCGCATATTCATGTCAAAAAAAAGATATTTGACACGCCAAAACAATAATAATCTGTGTCTCGCATTTCCGTGTATACTAAATGTGTAGACCCAGAATGACGCGTCAGAATCGAAAATAGGAAAATTTTCCTTGAACAAAGTACAGATTTTAGGATAATTTAGATTGAAATAGTGACCATGGTGACAAGGAATACGTCAATTTGAAAAAAACTACAACAAAATAGTTTGGAAGCTATCTAAGGCGAAAAACAAACTTACGAAAATTGTAGATTACAGCCATATACAAAGAGAGCACAGCGTGGAAAGTTCAGCGAGGATTCGGTGTAAAACAATCAGACGACAGGAGATGCACGCTGCGGTTGCTATGGTTCTGTCGCATCATTCAAGGTCACTGGCCACGTGGCGTGGCAAGCATGCCAAAAACAGCTGATCTCAGAGTTTGGCACCAAATCTCCAGCAGTAAATGCAAGCACTCTAGAAATATTTCTATTGCATATTTAATCTTCTATTGATTATTTTGCATGTTCATCCATGATTTTCATAAGGTAGTGCTACAAACTAAATCCAATTCAGTAGAGCAAGACAGCTCCACAGATGCAATAGCGAACAGAAGACTGCAACTGATGCTATAGCAATCAAGATAGCTCGACTGATGCGATAGCAAACAACCGATGAGAAAGCAATAAAAATAGCTCGAATGATGCGATAGCGAACAGAACAGAGCAACTGACGTGATAGCAATCAAGATAACTCGACTGATGCGATAGCGAACAAAAGAGCACAGCTGATGCTATAGCAATCAAGATAGCTCGACTGATGCGATTGCGATCAAGGCAGCTCAACTAAGCAATAGCAAACAAAAGAGCACAACTGATGCGATTGCGATCAAGGCAGCTCAACTAAGCAATAGCAAACAAAAGAGCGCAACTGATGCGATAGCGATCAAGATAGCTCAACTGATGCGATAGCAAACTGAGTACGACTGATGCAATAGCAATCAAGATAGCTCGACTGATGCGATAGCAAACAAGAGTATGACTGATGCAATAGCAATCAAGATAGCTCGACTGATGCGATAGCAAAAAAAGGGCGCAACTGATGCGATAGCAATCAACATAGCTCGACTAATGTGATAGCAAACAAAAGAGTACAACTGATGCGATAGCCCAGGGGTTTTTTCTAGCCGTTTTTTCATCGTGGCGACGATGAAAAACAATATATATTTCGATATTTTCCGTTTGCGATTTTTCCGTTTGCGAGTGAAGCGAGCACGAAAGAAAAATTGAGTTTTCCCACAACATACCAGTTGTCAGTTGATAGGTTGTTTCGCATGACCCGCCCGCATCAATATCTTGGGAGATAAATAATGCCGCATGTATTTTATTTATCAGTTATTACTGGTCGTAAAAGAAATAAGTAACCAAATCTAAGTAAATCGAATCAACCGTCACAGCGCGAAGGCGACTGAGGAGCCGCCATCTTGGTTCACATTCTTGGGGAAAACCCTATTTCAAGCGAGGATTCCCTCGAGTCAAGCACATGGCAGTGAAGTTTTAACTCCGGCACTTTTGAAGATCGCGTACCAAAGCCATCGTCGTTTTAGTTTATATATTCGATCACAATCTTCTCTGTTAACAGTAAAAAATATTTAGCTTCAATAAATAATAATTATAGCTATAGAGGTCATGCTAAACAACCTATTAACTGACAACAGCCGTACTGTCGTTTGGTGTGGTTGTACCGGATTGCTCAAAACATGCATGTAACAAGTGAACGGCTGACTATCTTAGGCCGAAGTTTATATCTCGATCGACAATGCAGCAGCAGTTCTATATGTTGTTGTTGCTCTAAGGTTACACCAGTACTGTCACACCAAATCTGACATTGTCACTGCCATAGTATCTTCGATCAACTGCTAGAAAAACATCAACATGATATCGAAGTTGAGGAGAGTCACACTTGATGAATCCATGATGGGACAAAAATCCTTTACGTCAACGGTGTTCGTACTTCCTTTCAAATAGGGTATATTCTTCCTTAGCTGAATATGTGTTCAAGTGGAACTGGACGGCCACATCAGTACTGAAGATGAGCACACCAATGTCTTCCTCTCCGATGACTGTGAAGGGGTGAATACTTCTCCAGACTTCTCTGTAGTCGCAGTGATCTATCCAGAGTCTGATAGAAAAGAAGACGAATTTTTTTTTTGAAAATTTAGCAGATGTCAAGTGACTAAGGGAGCTTCTTGGATGAGGTACGAGTTCCTTGATATGAATGGCATATACCGGTTATCTAAACAATAAGTGGAACACGATGTAAACTCTAAGAATATATGAGGGTATGGGGTGGAGCCAAGCTTAGTTCAGAAGACAAAGGGTGCAGCTCGATGTCCTGGGGTGGGGGCATGCTCCTCAGGGTAGTGGATGTGTTCAATAAGTGTAGCATGATTTAAGTTCTCACAATTTACGAGTGTATGGGGTCAGGCAAAGCTTAGTTTAGGAAAGAGGATGAAGCTTGCTGCGTCAGGGGTGCAGACATGTTCCAGAGGGTAGTAGATAGGCTGAATAAGTGTTGCATGGTATTATCGCCAGAAAAATATGATGGGGGGGGGGGTGGGAGACATAGGATGTGGCCAAGAAGTTGTGGACAGAACTTTAACAACTTTATCGGACAGGGAGACACACATCATTTAAACCCTGTCACATGTACGGAATTCGGGAAAATATGGAATTCTCGTAACAGTAACTGGTTGCTCATTTAGAGTGTAGGAGCTTCCAGGACAAGCCACAAAAAAAAGAAACTCCTCTTTGATTGAAATCCCAAAACCATAACAGGATGATAGGTGACCAATCTCAGTGAACTCAGATATATAATATCATGGAATATTATATGACTCCAGTGCTATATAAATCCATTGCGGATTCAAAACTACATTTGTTAGGCTTAGCCAATTATTATACGCTGAGTTCAGATGGAAAGGTGCGCTAGGCGGGATCCCAGAAACCACACAACAAAGGACTGGTTTCACCCGATACACGGGTTTAGTCGGCCTGACCGCAACAAACAATGCAACGTGCTTTCAGAACAATCAGCTTTGACATGTTTTTATGTTTTTACAGTGTAATATTTGTATTTACCTTGAATAAAGATAGTAACTTAGAGAAATAAAGTATAATCGGATTTACCAATTATTCTGACTAATGGTATTATTTATAGTGAAACCAAATACAAATGTAGAAGCGATTTTGTGCGTGTTAAATAAAATTTCAGAGATAACAGCAAAATCCCAAGACGTCGGATGCTTGTTTCACCACTACTTTTGATTTAGACAGTTCAAAATACAAAAAGTGCCTTTGAATGAAATTTTAGAGAAAACAGTAAAATCCCATGATGCCGAACTCATTTTTGCTACTACTGTTCAACATGCAATGAAGTGCATTCCTCCATCAATTTATGCCAAGTCATCAATTCACACAATGAAACATACATTTATTGAATAAAGGGATGCATTATCTGCTCATCCTATACTTTTCAGACTAATTTATGGTCATAGAACATGCAACATGTTCGCATTTGAGAAATGAACATGAAAAGGCATCCCTACGAACCTTCTAACTCCAGCTACATATTCAATAAGTATCTCTTACAATATTAGAAACATGAATTGCAAGCAAGCACCTAAAAGGTGCGTGGACCCCTCAGCCTGTTTTTTTTTTCAGTCAAGTAGGATTAGAGCTGCATCTAGACTCAATTTAATTTCGCAAAATATATGGGCACCCAAAACTCAAATGCAACGAAAAACGAAAGTGTTGTTGTTGTTCAATTTGAAAAGGATTTCTCATGGAAAAACTCCGAGTAATAGCTTCTGGTAGCATCAATATCAATCCGTTTGCATATCTGGGCATCGAATTTCATGTTAATAAACCTCTATTTTGTGATTGATCACAGGCTCTTTGTCACCCTCATTTCTAAATGTAATGATTGCGCAATCCATACATACCAGGCCGATGAGGGCTCCAACATCCGTTATCCCTATCTAGTATGCGTATGGCATTCCTATACTATAATAATAATAATATTTTATTTCAGACACTGGTGGTCCATATACAGAAAGAGAAGCTAATTAACTGTTTTACAAAATACAACGTGAATTGGATCCACTCACAGTGGTCCATGAAGTGTCCGTGCCCAGTGGGCTCTCAGTGCTGAGTGCAATTTAACATCACATACATTCAGGGTATAAATCAGGTAATTATCGGAGTCATCAACCCGCCTCTTCAAGCTGAAGATGGATTTACGAATGAGCTCACCAAACGACATCACTCCATTTATAACGAACATGTGACTTGCACTACAGTCTCGTCTATAGTGCATCAGCCATCTAAACGAATTGTTATACATAATTCGAATACTGTTATATACACCTTTGCCATAATTAAACCACATAGAACAACCATAAATATTAGAACAGTAAGAACGAAAGAGCATTTTCTTTACAATGTTACTGCAGGCACGAAATTTCCTCAACAGCATATTTGCTCTGACACACAGCTTCCTTTTTGTGACTCGATATCGAGGTTATCACATAAATCACTCGCAAAAATATGTCCAAGATAGGAATATGAGTCGACAAACTTTAAAAAATTATTATTTAGGGCAACATTTGGAATTCTGTACAGGTGATAGCCCTTCGGCTTAAAAAACATACACACAGTTTTTTTCGTATTGTATACAATATCATGTGTTTCAGCATAATCTTCGCATTCCTTCAGCAAACTTTGTAGTGACCTTGCGGATGGGCAAATCAGACACAGATCATCTGCATATATCAGATGATTCATAAATACCCCAGCAATGTTACAGCCTACTTTGGTGTTCGTTAATCTAGTATCAAGTTCATGCAAATATATCGAAAAGAGACAGGGGGAGAGAACTCCCCCTTGCCTTACACCGTTGGATACATTAAAAAAGGTCTAAACTATGTCTAAACTAAACTAAATTATCAGTACGAACTTACTTTTGTAGGACTGCACACACTTGGTGATTGTACAGGTATCAGATGGAAGAAAAGCTGTTCACACACACCGAAGGAACATATGACGTCTAAAGTTCTTAGTTTGGGACTTGATGGGAAATAACAGGCACACAAACTGGCGGTTCACTATTCCTGGTGTATAGGAGATGGAAGATATGCAGTCACATTCATGCACACTTAGGTGGTTAGACTGGATTCACAGTTACATGTAGTAGTCTCTTTTGATGGAAGATATTTAGTTCACACACTGGCGGTTAGAATGGATTCAGTTAGTAGCCTCTGTCGATGGAAGATACATAGTTCACACACTGATGGTTGGCCTAGATGTGGGCTCACTATTCCTCGTGTACGGGATATGGAAGATATGCAGTTCACATTCGTACACGCTTAGTTCACAGATTGAATGGAAGATATGCAGTTCACATATTTACACGTTCAGGTCACAGATTGGAATGTTCAGCTGGCGTTGATGGAAGCAATATAAATCACACACTAGGGTGGAAGCTGGATGGTATACGGTATGGCTCGTCTGAGATGGTAGCTGATGACTCACGGTATGGATCGTCCGAGATGGTAACACACCTATATATAAAGTTTCGAATTTCTGGCTTAAAGGAATGATGAAAGTCCAGGATGAGACTCGGACAAGGAAATTGTTAATTAGGTCTTTCCATTTCCAAATGGAAAGACCTTTTGTTATTCTACGGATTATTATTATTAGGTCTTTCCATTTCCAAATGGAAAGACCTTTTGTTATTCTACGGATTATTATTATTAGGTCTTTCCATTTCCAATGGATAGACCTTTTGTTATTCTACGGATTATTATTATTCTTATTATTATTCCACTTTTGCAATAGCGGCTAAACGGCTTGATATACAGCTTAGATATTTGGGACATGTGTAGATACCGGGCTGAAGTTTCTGGTACAGGTGTTCAATTTTGACCTTGACCTTGACCTATTGAGCTATGGGCTTTTTTGATAAAAACACCATTTTGCGAATATTGACCAAACGCATAAGGCCATGCAGCTGAAATTTAAAATGTGAAACTTTGCAGATACACCCAACAAAATAACCAAAAAATAAGTAGGTCAAACAAGCGGTTTTCGAGTTCTCTCCCCTGGTGCTGTTTTTCGTGTCGTCTGTGTACAGCCAAAAATAAAGAACATATCTGAATGAAAGTAGATGGTTGTTAAGTCTTATATATGGCCATGCTGTAGTTATATTTTCGAATTGTTACGTAACAAGAAACAGTAGTTATCTCCCCTTAGATGATTTTCAAAATACGTCATTTTTGAAGGAGATAAGATACGGCATTGATTCTTGTAACATTAATGAACACTTTAATGACCAAAACGTATGTGACCTTAAATTTGACCTTTGACCTCCAGGAGCGTCGCTATATGAGCGCAAAGTTTGATGGTCAAATCTTGAACGGCTAATGCGATCAGCCTGAAAATAAGGTCACGTGACCTACATGAGGTCACAAGGTCAGCACTTGTATCACAACTCGAATTTGACCTTGACCTTTGAAGTGATAAGCATCTAAATATCGAAAATACGGCTTCCATTTACTGGAAAACTAACACACTGACAGTCACAAAACAATGATGCAATAATGAGTACAATATTGACTTTCTTTTGGCGCTAATTACAAAACCATCCGATATGACCTTGACCTTGAATATTACAAAATGTAAAAAGCGTTGCATGTAATTTTCTCGAAAACTACAACTTGCAGGAATCTGTAATTTAACACATTTGTACCCCATAATACAGGTATGACGTCACTGAATTTTCAAGATGACCTTGACCTTAGTTTTTGAGCTATGGCCACGGATAGTTTTGCGACTACAGTGCCGTAACTGGAAAACTGTTGGAAATTTCAACTTGAAAATTGCACATGAATGTAGGTCATTACATGATGTAACAGAACATCAGTAGAACCCATAAAAAGATACCAGAAAGATTGGGAGATAATTAGCAATTTGTGAAATTTACGATGTATTCAAGTTTTGCGAAAAGTATGCATCCAATCAGCGTTATTTTTAGGCATGATTGAGGGAATATATATATGTATTTGCCTTTGAAATTTCAAGAATATAGCTTTGATAGGTTTAGAGATATTAAAGAAACAATTTTCCCGAACCATTAAGCCGTTAAATGGTGACATGTTGATTTCATCTATTCAGTGGGTGTTGTCAATTTCGCTATAGCGATTCGGCTGTAACACTCGAGGCATCCAATGTTCGCAATGAAATAAACGTCGTGTTACATGACGGTGCTGGCTCAGTTTAGTAAACCTTTTATCTGTTGGGAGCGTCACCGTATGAGGACAAATTTTGGTGGTCAACTCTTGAACGGCTGATGCGATCAGTCTGAAAATAAGGTGACGTAACCTACATCACGTCATAAGGTTAGCACTTGTGTCACATCTCGACCTTGACCTTGACCGTTGAAGTCATAAGCATCCAAATATGGAAAACACGGCTTCCATTTACTGAAAAAGTAACACGATGACAGGCACGAAACAATGACACAATAGTAAGCATAATATTGTCTTTCTTTCGGTGCTACTTATAAAACGATCCGATGTGACCTTGATCTTGAATATCGCACAATGTTAAAATCATTGTTCGCGTTTTTCTCAAAAACTACAACATGCAGGAACCTGTAATTTGTTACATTTTTAGGCCATAATGTAGGTATGACGTCACTGCATTTTCAACCTGACCTTGACCTTGGCTCTTGAGATATGGTCACCGACAGTTTTGCGACTACAGGGTTATAACTCGAAAACTGTTGGGAATTTCAAGTTGGAATTTGCACATGAATGTAGGTCATTATATGACGTAACAGAAAAATATTAGAAGCCATCAAGATATACCAGAAAGAATAGAACCTAATTAGCAATTTGTGAAATTTACGCTTTATTCAAATTTTGCGAAAAGTATTCATCCAATCATCACTATTTTTAGGTATGTTTGAGGGAATATATTTATGTATTTGCCTATGAAATTTCAAGAATATAGCGGTGATAGGTTTAGAGATATTAAAAATTCAAATTTCCCGAACTATTAAGCCGTTAAATGGTCATATGTTCATTTCATCTATTCAATGGGTGTTGTCAATTTCGCTATAGCGATTCGGCTGTGTTGTTACGCAATTAAATTTATCCAGAATACTAATTTTTGTTTTAGAAAAAGGAAAGTGAAATTTAGAACTAATGAACGTATAGTCAGATAATCCTCATCGAATTAGATAAATATACGGAGCAATTCAATGTTAGAGATAGATGAAGAGATCTTAATAAGCAGATAAGGTACCGATTATATAAAGTTAAAATATGTATCCGGAGTACCAGATATAACTGGCAAACAAAGAAAGAAAACAAGACCAGACGGTAAACAATAACACATGTGAAACCGCAAAACCACCAGGAATGATTGACAGCAAATACATTCAATACAAACGTAATAGCAAATATACTCAACGCGGAAGTAATGATTGACAGATACGAAAACAACATCCCCACGTGGGAGACTTTAGAATAAAGATACCTGAGCCAGGCAGCCAAAGGCCACGCCCAGCACACTTAAAAAGGATCGATAGATACGAAGACAATGAAAGCAGGTTCTCCACGCGAAACACATCAGAATAAAATACAGGAAAATCTGAATGACAAATAGTGATACGGGGCAATCAATGATCACACCCAACCAACTCGAAAATGATTGACAGCAAATAAAATAACGGCGTAAGTATAACATACCAGAGAGTAAACTCATACACACACAAGTTAAAGACAGTAATTCATCAAACCTTTCCAATTATATGTATCGAAAAAGAAACAATTTAACATATAGATCGACTCCTACATTAAATTTAAATAGGATCAATTAATATCACAACTATATCAGATCGACAAATAGAAACACAACACCGAAAATGTATACTCTGCGCCAGACACTTTACAGTGAATGACAGCAATCAATTAAAATAACAATACACGCAGCCGGGCGATAGGCAATCAAGCCCGGTGAAGCAAAAATGATTGACAGCTAGTGACCTAGCGCAGGTGTTTAACCTACCACAGCGTCCAGCCAATAACAACAGACCAGCGCGTGAACAGATCAAAGACACTACACGGTACGGAAGATGTTCATGTTGCAAAATATTAATGAAAGATGATTAATTCTATACAATAATTAAACAGTCGCAAACATTAAATACAGAATAACGAACAATTAATTCAACAATTATACAACAGTAAGTGAAATAACAGTAGAACGGCAGGATATATTCAATAAAAGAAATGCACCTTATAACCTGAAGTATATTATATGTTGAACAAAAATCTATTTAGCAATATCAGTTAATCAGCACTTTAAATTTTCAAACTCATTCATTAATTGAACTATGAACCATTAATATTAGTTATATCAGATCGACCAATATAAACATGAAACCACCAATTTATAGTCATACAGACACTTGTCAGTGATTGACAGCATCAAATTTAAATAACAATTAGCCAGACCAGGGCGATCGGCGATCAAGCCCGGTAAATTCAAAGTGATTGACAGCTAGGGACATAGCCTCGCACAGCGACACACCAAAGACAAATGTGAAAACAGATCAATGACAAAACACGGCCAGGCACGGATACAACTCTGCAAAAGGGCTACTACACAGATATTCGTACGTCACAGCAATGACTCGAAAATAGGGCGATTTATAGGAATTAGCCTGTATCATACTAACAATTGGGTCATAGTTTACCCTGGGACCTCCCGTCATGTGCTTCTATTCCGACACATGTGGTACCATGCAGTGTAATCACGTGACCCGGCAAGTTGTTCGCATGTGTTGATCAGTGGTTTGAGTGTTCGAGAAACTCTAAAGACTTCAGTTATTTCTCCGTTGTGAATGGGTTTGTTTATTTGATGTCGCCGTTTACGTGGAATGTTCCCAGTTGAAGCACGAATGGGAGGGTGCAAACAAGGTAGGCATTCGTTTACTAATTTGATAACAATCCCCAGTCGACTAAAATCGCGCGCCAAAATACGTAATTGAAACGACATCTCTGCCACTGTATCTCCTTGTATCATTTGCCTATGATGAAACGTTCCGATTGTCTTTCCCAGACATACATGCAGGTCAGCGAACACGTGGTGTCTGGCCTCTGTTTACAAACAAACAGCCTACACAGAGCGCGACTGGTTTTAACGTTGTAGCAAGTCGGGCTAATTTCGGCGATTTTATGCAAATAAATCAAGTTTATTCGACGAAGTGGTCGCCAATTTACATATCTCTTTTCTGCAAATCTGTATTCAAATTACTGAAGACAACAGAAGGAAAGACCGTGATATTGTACCAACAATCTCTAGTTAGGTCTTTCCATTTCCAATGGAATAGACCTATTGTTATTCTGTTTATTATTATTCTTATTATTATTATTCCAAGCACTTTTTTCTTTTCGGAAATACGACATGAAGCCTTTGAGATAGAGCTTAGATATTCGGCACACGTTTAGACCCAAGTCTGAAGATGTGCATATTTGTATCCAAAAGTGACCTTGACCTTGACCTATTGATTTATAGGGCAGTAAAGTCAAAACTGCCAATGCGAATATAGGTCGAACGGTTAAGAACGAGCAGCGGAGATTTAGAATGCAGATGTTTGATATCATCTACAACAAATTTAGTCATAAAATAAGTAGGTCATGACGGCAGGTTCCGAGTTCTCTCCCCTGACAATGCCTTTCTTGTCGGAGGATTGCAGGATACATTGTACATCGTATCTGTTGGAAACTTTGCGGTTCGTAAGTTTTATGCATGGCCATGCTCCCGTTTCTTATTTAGGGTGTTACGTAACAGGGTAAAGGAGTTGTGTCCCTTTATCTATTTTCTGCAACCTGCCATTTCATAATAGCGGAAGTTACAGAGGTGAGTCTTGCAGCATTTATGAAGACTTCCATGTCCTAAAATAATATGACCTTGAATTTGACCTTTGACCTTTAGAATCGTGCCCATAAAGGATCAAAGTTTGATGGCCGACACTCGAACGGCTGATGCGATCAGTCTGCCAACTGGGTCAGTTGACACGCGTGACATCCCGAGTTGACCTAGAGTGTCAGATGTCGGCCATGACCTTGACCTTTGGAACAGTATGCATTCGAATGTCGAAAATACGGCTTCCATTTACTTGAAAAGTAGGTCACTGGCAGCCATTATACTAGAACTCAAGAAAGGACGTTCGATGGTCTTTTGTTTGACAGTAAAAACAAAACGATCGGACGTGACCTTGACCTTGAATATCACCTGATACCAAAAGTGATTTACTTCATTTCTGTTGAATGTATAAGGACAAGGAGTCTGTAATTGACCACACATGTTCCCCATCATCCAGGAATGAAGTCATAAAAATTTTGACCTGACCTTGACCTTTGTTCCAGAGTAATGGCCCTTTATATTTTCACACTTGAAGGGCTGTAATGAGAAAACTATTCATCGCCCGGACTTGAAATTTGCATATAAATATAGGCCATTAAATGACGTCACAGAAAAGAAGTAGAACAGGAAAAAAGGTACCAGAAGATATAGGAGATATTTGACAAAATTCGAAATTTTCACGTTTTTGATGCCATAGCGAAACTGTAACTCCAATCCGCACCATATTCACAGAACATTGAGAGATTATATATGTCTGTCGGTGTGCAAAATTTCGAAGCAGTAGAGGTAATACTTTTTTAAATATGTAAATAATAGTGTTTCTCACTTTACACACGCTATAAGGCCGTTTTCGTGTATCGAACTTTTCTATATGTTATTCTACTCCTTTTTGACACGTTAGTCTACATGGCCGAGTGGTTTGGATGTCTGCTTCCTAACCACACGGGCCGTGGTTCGATTCCTACCTTAGCCAGTAATTTTTTTCTCTCTTTTTTTTTCTATAGTTGAACCATCGCGCATTTCGATCAGATGATGTTCAGTAACTTGTTTCGTTCGCTTATTACGGGGAAAGAAACTGCTTCCAGCACTAAAATAACATACTTTGCACAAAGACAAACAGCTGAGCGGCAATTGCTTACATCTTCTGCTTTTATTCAAGAAACGTTTAACATGACCGCTTTATCATGGCTACGCGTTACATAAAGGACTGAATATATGGAAACCGTCCAGCATAGATTGACAATTGGTGTACGGGTTACACAAAGAATTACGTTCAAGCGGTTCTCGAGTCGTGGGATATGTGAACAGGCCGTTTCATTGGGATACAACTTACACGATCGATGTTGACGGTCGAGTGTTTGGAATTGACAGTGAGAATACATGAGCATTCTGTATGAAACCCGACTCAACAAATTAGCTTTCAGGACATCCCGTTCCGACTGTATCAGCCGATTCAACGAGCCATCGCAAATAAATTAACGTCGTGTTACATGAATGAGGTGACTGTGAAGACCTGTATATAACCCGTCATACCAAACTAAAGTATAGTGGGTTCATATTTCGGCTGTACCAGTCCAGGCATCTCGGGTACGCAATTAAATTAACATCGTGTTATATGACGGAAGTGATAGGGTAATAGCCGAATATAGTAATTGTGGAAAACTCAGCCTATCGTTGGACCGCTATAGCTTTCGAACCTTACTAGATATGGACCTCTAAGCTGTAGCATTTTATTCTCCAGTGTCAAATATTTTTCATTGGAATACCTTTTATAATGCACAGTGACACGTTCCTACGGATATAGGAGTGGTATGTATAGCCAACGTAATAACCCTGCGAGCTTGTGGGTTCGGATCCAACTTCAAGGCTTTGATGTTCAGTATCTCAGTTATTATTCGTTTGAGCTCAAATTTAGGAATGGGAAGACCGGGTCACTGTCCACAGTGTCTAGTTATTATTATTATTATACTGGACAAAATTTGTCAGCAGCCTGTCGGCTTTACGGTTCGTTGTACACGTCTAAGATTTGTTACAGGTGAACATATGTATCTGAAGTTTTGCATAACGCTCTTCGTTTTTGACCTTGACCTTGACCTTTTTAGTTATAGGCGTTTTAATCGAAAATTCATTTTTCGATTATTGTCCAAACATTTAAGGGAACACAGCTGAAATTTAGAATGTAAAAGTTTGAAGATTTACTCAACAAAATGAGCCAATAAAATAAGTAGGTCAGACAAGCAGTTTTCGAGTTCTCTCCCCTGGTGCTGTTTTTCGTGTCTTCAGTGTACAGTCAAAACCAAAGTACACATGTCAAAGAAAGTTGATGGTTGGTAAGTCTTACATATGGCCATGCTGTAGTTATATTTTTGAAGTGTTACGTAACAAGAAAAAGTAGTTATCTCCCCTTTAATGATTCTCAAAATACGTCATTTTGTAAGGAAATGAACTACGGCATTGATACTTGTAACATTAATGAACACTTTAATGACCAAAACGTATGTGACCTTAAGTTTGACCTTTGACCTCTTGGAGCGTCTCTGTATGGGTGCAAAGTTTGGTTGTCAACTTCTGAACGGCTTATGCGATCAGTCTGAAAATAAGGTCACGTGACCTACGTAACGTCACAAGGTCAGCACTTGTA
Source organism: Hanleya hanleyi (assembly GCA_036873755.1). Taxonomy (NCBI): domain Eukaryota; kingdom Metazoa; phylum Mollusca; class Polyplacophora; order Lepidopleurida; family Hanleyidae; genus Hanleya; species Hanleya hanleyi. The sequence continues at coordinate 16,186 of JAVTVY010050965.1, forward strand.
TCAGAATTCGGCCTTGACCTTGACCATTGAAGTGATAAGCATCCAAATATCGAAAATACGGCTTCCATTTACTAAGAAAGTAACACGCGGACAGGCAAAAAACAATGACACAATAGTAAGCACAATATTGTCTTTCTTTCCGTGCTACTTATAAAACGATCAGATGTGACATTCACCTTGAATATCGCAGAATGTAAAACACATTATTCGCGTTTTTCTCAAAAACTACATCAGGCAGCAATCTGTAACTTGGTACATTTGTACGCCATGATGCAGGTATGACGTCACTGCATTTTCAACCTGACCTTGACCTTGGCTCTTGAGATATGGTCACGGACAGTTTTTGCGACTACAGGGTTATAACTCGAAAACTGTTGGGAATTTCCAGTTGAAATTTGCACATGAATGTAGGTCATTATATGACGTAACAGAAAAACATTAGAAGCCATCAAGATATACCAGAAAGAATAGAACATAATTAGCAATTTATGAAATTTACGCTTTATTCAAATTTTGCGAAAAGTATTCATCCAATCATCACTATTTTTAGGTATGTTTGAGGGAATATATATATGTATTTTCCTATGAAATTTCAAGAATATAGCTGTGATAGGTTTAGAGATATTAAAAATTCAAATTTCCCGAACTATTAAGCCGTTAAATGGTCATATGTTGATTTCATCTATTCAATGGATGTTGTCAATTTCGCTATAGCGATTCGGCTGTAACACTCGAGGCATCCAATGTTCGCAATTAAATAAAAGTCGTCTTACATGACGGGGCCGGCTCAATTTTGGAAACCTTTTATCTCTTGAACCGCAATAGATACGGATTTCTAATTTGTTGCTTATTAACTTCCTATAATGACTTCTTTCGTTGACAATAGGTCCGTACAGAGAAAAGTAATTCGGGAAAACTTGAAAAGTTACGACAAAGACGTTAGCTTGATGTGTTCAATTATCATTATATCGACATCGCCTATGCAACATGACATGAACTTAATTTCCAACAAAAGGATACCTTTTGGGGACTTCATGGAAAGACCGTGCCATTGTACCAACAATGTCTAGTTAGGTCTTTCCATTTTCCAATGGATAGACCTTTTGTTATTCTACGGATTTTTATTATTATTATTATTATGCTATCCAAATTTGTACACAACGAAACGTCTTCAAAGCTTCACTGTAGAGCTTAGATATTGGGCACACGACTACATATACGTCTGAAGTTATGCATATTATTTGGACAACTGACCTTGACCTTGACCTAATGAGATATTGACGTTTTTGATAAAAACACCATTTTGCGAATATTGACTAATTGCACAAGGCCATGCAGCTGAAATTTGAAATGTGAAAGTTTGCAGATACACCCAACAAAATAACCAATAAAATAAGTAGGTCACGGAAGCGGTTTTAGAGTTCTCTCCCCTGGTGCTGTTTTTCGTGTCGTCAGTGTACAGCCAAAAATAAAGAACATATCTAAAGGAAAGTTGATGGTTGCTAAGTGTTAAATATGGCCATGCTGTAGTTATATTTTTGAATTGTTACGTAACGAGAAGAAATAGTTATCTCCCTTTTAATGTTTTTCAAAACCCGTTATTTATAAGGATATAAGCTACGGCATTGATACTCCTAATATTAATGAACACTCTAATGACCGAAAAGAATGTGACCTTAAATTTGACCTTTGACCTCCAGAAGCGTCGCTATATGAGTGCAAAGTTTGGTGGTCAAATCTTGAACGGCCAATGCGATCAGTCTGAAAATAAGGTCACGTGACCTACCTGACGTCACAAGGTCAGCACTTGTATCAGAACTCGGCCTTGACCTTGATCTTTGAAGTGATGAGCATCCAAATATCGAAAATACGGCTTCCATTTACTGAGAAAGTAACACGCTGACAGGTAAGAAACAATGACACAATAGTAAGCACAATATTGTCTTTCGTTCGGTGCTACTTATAAAACGATCGGATGTGACCTTGACCTTGAATATCGCACAATGTAAAAAAAAAAACATTTTTCGCGTTTTTCTCAAAAACTACAACATACAGGAATCTGTAATTTGGTACATTTGTACGCCATGATGCAAGTATGACGTCACTGCATTTTCCACCTGACCTTGACCTTGGCTCTTGAGATATGGTCAACGACAATTTTGCGACTACAGGGTTATAACTCGAAAACTGTTGGGAATTTCAAGTTGGAATTTGCACATGAATGTAGGTCATTATATGACGTAACAGAAAAACATTAGAAGCCATCAAGATATACCAGAAAGAATAGAACATAATTAGCAATTTGTGAAATTTACGCTTTATTCAAATTTTGCGAAAAGTATTCATTCAATCATCACTATTTTTAGGTATGTTTGAGGGAATATATATATGTATTTTCCTATGAAATTTCAAGAATATAGCTTTGATAGGTTTAGAGATATTGAAAATTCAATTTTCCCGAACTATTAACCCGTTAAATGGCCATATGTTGATTTCATCTATTCAATGGGTGTTGTCAATTTCGCTATAGCCATTCGGCTGTAACACTCGAGGCATCCAATGTTCACAATTAAATAAACGGCGTGTTACATGACGCGGCCGGCTCAATTTTGTAAACCTTTTATCTCTTAAACCGCAATAGTTACGAACTTTTAATTTGCTGCCACTTACTTCCAATACTGTGTTCTTTCGTTGACAATGACTCCGTACCGGAAACAGTAATTGTGGAAAACTTGAACAGTTAAGAGAAAGCCGTTAGTTTGACATAATACAGGGTAGACAGAGGGTTAGCGATCCAGCGATCCTGGTATTCGGAAACAAACACTGGTGAATAATTTGCTTCGCCGGAAGTGCGCGCGTCTGTCTTCAAATACGCGCGAGTGTTCCTCTCACGGCGGGCGTAGGAACTTAGCTGAGCTGGGCAGGGATGGCATCCCTAAAACGAGGGAATATTTGATGTCGCCGTTTACGTGGAATGTTCCCAGATGAAGCACGAATGGAATGTCCAAACAAGGTAAGCATTCGTTACCTAATTTAGGAACAATACCCAGTCGACTAAAATCGCGCGCCAAAATACGTAATTGAAACGACATCTCTGCCACTGTATCTCCTTGTATCATTTGCCTATGATGAAACGTTCCGATTGTCTTTCCCAGACATACATGCAGGTCAGCGAACACGTGGTGTCTGGCCTCTGTTTACAAACAAACCGCCTATACACAGAGCGCGACTGATTTTAACGTTGTAGCAAGTCTGGCTAATTTCGGCGATTTTATGCAAATAAATCAAGTTTATTCAACGAAGTGGTCGCCAATTTACATATCTCTTTTCTGCAAATCTGTATTCAAATTACTGAAGACAGCAGAAGGAAAGACCGCGTCATTGTACCAACAATGTCTAGTTATTATTATTATTATACTGGACAAAATTTGTCAGCAGCCTGTCGGCTTTACGGTTCGTTGTACACGTCTAAGATTTGTTACAGGTGAACATATGTATCTGAAGTTTTGCATAACGCTCTTCGTTTTTGACCTTGACCTTGACCTTTTTAGTTATAGGCGTTTTAATCGAAAATTCATTTTTCGATTATTGTCCAAACATTTAAGGGAACACAGCTGAAATTTAGAATGTAAAAGTTTGAAGATTTACTCAACAAAATGAGCCAATAAAATAAGTAGGTCAGACAAGCAGTTTTCGAGTTCTCTCCCCTGGTGCTGTTTTTCGTGTCTTCAGTGTACAGTCAAAACCAAAGTACATATGTCAAAGAAAGTTGATGGTTGGTAAGTCTTACATATGGCCATGCTGTAGTTATATTTTTGAAGTGTTACGTAACCAGAAAAAGTAGTTATCTCCCCTTTAATGATTCTCAAAATACGTCATTTTGTAAGGAAATGAACTACGGCATTGATACTTGTAACATTAATGAACACTTTAATGACCAAAACGTATGTGACCTTAAGTTTGACCTTTGACCTCTTGGAGCGTCTCTGTATGGGTGCAAAGTTTGGTTGTCAACTTCTGAACGGCTTATGCGATCAGTCTGAAAATAAGGTCACGTGACCTACGTAACGTCACAAGGTCAGCACTTGTATCAGAATTCGGCCTTGACCTTGACCATTGAAGTGATAAGCATCCAAATATCGAAAATACGGCTTCCATTTACTAAGAAAGTAAGACGCGGACAGGCAAAAAACAATGACACAATAGTAAGCACAATATTGTCTTTCTTTCCGTGCTACTTATAAAACGATCAGATGTGACCTTGACCTTGAATATCGCAGAATGTAAAAAACATTATTCGCGTTTTTCGCAAAAACTACATCAGGCAGCAATCTGTAATTTGGTACATTTGTACGCCATGATGCAGGTATGACGTCACTGCATTTTCAACCTGACCTTGACCTTGGCTCTTGAGATATGGTCACGGACAGTTTTTGCGACTACAGGGTTATAACTCGAAAACTGTTGGGAATTTCCAGTTGAAATTTGCACATGAATGTAGGTCATTATATGACGTAACAGAAAAACATTAGAAGCCATCAAGATATACCAGAAAGAATAGAACATAATTAGCAATTTATGAAATTTACGCTTTATTCAAATTTTGCGAAAAGTGTTCATCCAATCATCACTATTTTTTAGGTATGTTTGAGGGAATATATATATGTATTTGCCTATGAAATTTCAAGAATATAGCTGTGATAGGTTTAGAGATATTAAAAATTCAAATTTCCCGAACTATTAAGCCGTTAAATGGTCATATGTTGATTTCATCTATTCAATGGGTGTTGTCAATTTCGCTATAGCGATTCGGCTGTAACACTCGAGGCATCCAATGTTCACAATTAAGTAAACGTCGTGTTACATGACGGGGCCGGCTCAATTTTGTAAACCTTTTATCTCTTGAACCGCAATAGTTACGAACTTGTAATTTGCTGCCACTTACTTCCAATACTGTGTTCTTTCGTTGACAATGACTCCGTACCGGGCACAGTAATTGTGGAAAACTTGAACAGTTAAGAGAAAGCCGTTAGTTTGACGTAATACAGGGTAGACAGAGGGTTAGCGATCCAGCGATCCTGGTATTCGGAAACAAACACTGGTGAATAATTTGCTTCGCCGGAAGTGCGCGCGTCTGTCTTCAAATACGCGCGAGTGTTCCTCTCACGGCGGGCGTAGGAACTTAGCTGAGCTCGGCAGGGATGGCATTTAGGTGTCTAGGATTAAAGTCCCTAAAACGAGGGAATATTTGATGTCGCCGTTTACGTGGAATGTTCCCAGATGAAGCACGAATGGAATGTCCAAACAAGGTAAGCATTCGTTACCTAATTTCGTAACAATACTCAGTCGACTAAAATCGCGCGCCAAAATACGTAATTGAAACGACATCTCTGCCACTGTATCTCCATGTATCATTTGCCTATGATGAAACGTTCCGATTGTCTTTCCCAGACATACATGTAGGTCAGCGAACACGTGGTGTCTGGCCTCTGTTTACAAACAAACAGCCTATACACAGAGCGCGACTGGTTTTAACGTTGTAGCAAGTCGGGCTAATTTCGGCGATTTTATGCAAATAAATCAAGTTTATTCAACGAAGTGGTCGCCAATTTACATATCTCTTTTCTGCAAATCTGTATTCAAATTACTGAAGACAGCAGAAGGAAAGACCGCGTCATTGTACCAACAATGTCTAGTTGTCTTTGTTTTTTGAACGATAAAAGTTCTGCGAGGACTGGATCCAATTATGATTTTTATTATCAACGACTGCCTCAGAATGGAATTATATTTGTTGACTGGATCAGTAAAAACGGGTACTAGGATGCTGATGACAGATCTGGCAGTATAGTGTCTCTATCCTATGATCAATTAATTCATGTTTATAGACAAGATTTGTCAATTCTATTTCGTTGTCTGAATATACATGAAATACTAAAAAGATATGGCGAATATGTAATATCTATATAGCCTATATTTACTAGGGCCTATATAATGTACAGAGAGAAATGCGAGTCCGACATGCAACATGCTAAACCTTGGCTCATTCCGGTGCCGCATATTCATATGTCAAAAAAAAGATATTTGACACGCCAAAACAATAATAATCTGTGTCTCGCATTTCCGTGTGTACTAAATGTGTAGACCCAGAATGACGCGTCAGAATCGAAAATAGGAAAATTTTCCTTAAACAAAGTACAGATTTTAGGATAATTTAGATTGAAATAGTGACCATGGTGACAAGGAATACGTTAATTTGAAAAAAACTACAACAAAATAGTTTGGAAGCTATCTAAGGCGAAAAACAAACTTACGAAAATTGTAGATTACAGCCATATACAAAGAGAGCACAGCGTGGAAAGTTCAGCGAGGATTCGGTGTAAAACAATCAGACGAGATGCACGCTGCGGTTGCTATGGTTCTGTCGCATCATTCAAGGTCACTGGCCACGTGGCGTGGCAAGCATGACAAAAACAGCTGATCTCAAGAGTTTGGCACCAAATCTCCAGCAGTAAATGCAAGCACTCTAGAAATATTTCTATTGCATATTTAATCTTATATTGATTATTTTGCATGTTCATCCATGATTTTCATAAGGTAGTGCTACAAACTAAATCCAATTCAGTAGAGCAAGACAGCTCCACAGATGCAATAGCGAACAGAAGACTGCAACTGATGCTATAGCAATCAAGATAGCTCGACTGATGCGATAGCAAAACAACCGATGAGAAAGCAATAAAAATAGCTCGAATGATGCGATAGCGAACAGAACAGAGCAACTGACGTGATAGCAATCAAGATAACTCGACTGATGCGATAGCGAACAAAAGAGCACAGCTGATGCTATAGCAATCAAGATAGCTCGACTGATGCGATTGCGATCAAGGCAGCTCAACTAAGCAATAGCAAACAAAAGAGCACAACTGATGCGATTGCGATCAAGGCAGCTCAACTAAGCAATAGCAAACAAAAGAGCGCAACTGATGCGATAGCGATCAAGATAGCTCAACTGATGCGATAGCAAACTGAGTACGACTGATGCAATAGCAATCAAGATAGCTCGACTGATGCGATAGCAAACAAGAGTATGACTGATGCAATAGCAATCAAGATAGCTCGACTGATGCGATAGCAAAAAAAGGGCGCAACTGATGCGATAGCAATCAACATAGCTCGACTAATGTGATAGCAAACAAAAGAGTACAACTGATGCGATAGCCCAGGGGTTTTTCTAGCCGTTTTTTCATCGTGGCGACGATGAAAAACAATATATATTTCGATATTTTCCGTTTGCGATTTTCCGTTTGCGAGTGAAGCGAGCACAAAAGAAAAATTGAGTTTTCCCACAACATACCAGTTGTCAGTTGATAGGTTGTTTCGCATGACCCGCCCGCATCAATATCTTGGAGATAAATAATGCCGCATGTATTTTATTTATCAGTTATTATTGGTCGTAAAAGAAATAAGTAACCAAATCTAAGTAAATCGAATCAACCGTCACAGCGCGAAGGCGACTGAGGAGCCGCCATCTTGGTTCACATTCTTGGGGAAAACCCTATTTCAAGCGAGGATTCCCTCGAGTCAAGCACGTGGCAGTGAAGTTTTAACTCCGGCACTTTTGAAGATCGCGTACCAAAGCCATCGTCGTTTTAGTTTATATATTCGATCACAATCTTCTCTGTTAACAGTAAAAAATATTTAGCTTCAATAAATAATAATTATAGCTATAGAGGTCATGCTAAACAACCTATTAACTGACAACAGCCGTACTGTCGTTTGGTGTGGTTGTACCGGATTGCTCAAAACATGCATGTAACAAGTGAACGGCTGACTATCTTAGGCCGAAGTTTATATCTCGATCGACAATGCAGCAGCAGTTCTATATGTTGTTGTTGCTCTAAGGTTACACCAGTACTGTCACACCAAATCTGACATTGTCACTGCCATAGTATCTTCGATCAACTGCTAGAAAAACATCAACATGATATCGAAGTTGAGGAGAGTCACACTTGATGAATCCATGACGGAACAAAAATCCTTTACGTCAACGGTGTTCGTACTTCCTTTCAAATAGGGTATATTCTTCCTTAGCTGAATATGTGTTCAAGTGGAACTGGACGGCCACATCAGTACTGAAGATGAGCACACCAATGTCTTCCTCTCCGATGACTGTGAAGGGGTGAATACTTCTCCAGACTTCTCTGTAGTCGCAGTGATCTATCCAGAGTCTGATAGAAAAGAAGACGATTTTTTTTTTGAAAATTTAGCAGATGTCAAGTGACTAAGGGAGCTTCTTGGATGAGGTACGAGTTCCTTGATATGAATGGCATATACCGGTTATCTAAACAATAAGTGGAACACGATGTAAACTCTAAGAATATATGAGGGTATGGGGTGGAGCCAAGCTTAGTTCAGAAGACAAAGGGTGCAGCTCGATGTCCTGGGGTGGGGGCATGCTCCTCAGGGTAGTGGATGTGTTCAATAAGTGTAGCATGATTTAAGTTCTCAGAATTTACGAGTGTATGGGGTCAGGCAAAGCTTAGTTTAGGAAAGAGGATGAATCTTGTTGCGTCAGGGGTGCAGACATGTTCCAGAGGGTAGTAGATAGGCTGAATAAGTGTAGCATGGTATTATCGCCAGAAAAATATGATGGGGGGGGGGGGTGGGAGACATAGGATGTGGCCAAGAAGTTGTGGACAGAACTTTAACAACTTTATCGGACAGGGAGACACACATCATTTAAACCCTGTCACATGTACGGAATTCGGGAAAATATGGAATTCTCGTAACAGTAACTGGTTGCTCATTTAGAGTGTAGGAGCTTCCAGGACAAGCCACAAAAAAAAGAAACTCCTCTTTGATTGAAATCCCAAAACCATAACAGGATGATAGGTGACCAATCTCAGTGAACTCAGATATATAATATCATGGAATATTATATGACTCCAGTGCTATATAAATCCATTGCGGATTCAAAACTACATTTGTTAGGCTTAGCCAATTATTATACGCTGAGTTCAGATGGAAAGGTGCGCTAGGCGGGATCCCAGAAACCACACAACAAAGGACTGGTTTCACCCGATACACGGGTTTAGTCGGCCTGACCGCAACAAACAATGCAACGTGCTTTCAGAACAATCAGCTTTGACATGTTTTTATGTTTTACAGTGTAATATTTGTATTTACCTTGAATAAAGATAGTAACTTAGAGAAATAAAGTATAATCGGATTTACCAATTATTCTGACTAATGGTATTATTTATAGTGAAACCAAATACAAATGTAGAAGCGATTTTGTGCGTGTTAAATAAAATTTCAGAGATAACAGCAAAATCCCAAGACGTCGGATGCTTGTTTCACCACTACTTTTGATTTAGACAGTTCAAAATACAAAAAGTGCCTTTGAATGAAATTTTAGAGAAAACAGTAAAATCCCATGATGCCGAACTCATTTTTGCTACTACTGTTCAACATGTAATGAAGTGCATTCCTCCATCAATTTATGCCAAGTCATCAATTCACACAATGAAACATACATTTATTGAATAAAGGGATGCATTATCTGCTCATCCTATACTTTTCAGACTAATTTATGGTCATAAAACATGCAACATGTTCGCATTTGAGAAATGAACATGAAAAGGCATCCCTACGAACCTTCTAACTCCAGCTACATATTCAATAAGTATCTCTTACAATATTAGAAACATGAATTGCAAGCAAGCGCCTAGGTGCGTGGACCCCTCAGCCTGTTTTTTTTTTTAGTCAAGTAGGATTAGAGCTGCATCTAGACTCAATTTAATTTCGCAAAATATATGGGCACCCAAAACTCAAATGCAACGAAAAACGAAAGTGTTGCTGTTGTTCAATTTGAAAAGGATTTCTCATGGAAAAACTCCGAGTAATAGCTTCTGGTAGCATCAATATCAATCCGTTTGCATATCTGGGCATCGAATTTCATGTTAATAAACCTCTATTTTGTGATTGATCACCCTCATTTCTAAATGTAATGATTGCGCAATCCATACATACCAGGCCGAGGAGGGCTCCAACATCCGTTATCCCTATCTAGTATGCGTATGGCATTCCTATACTATGTCTAAACTAAACTAAATTATCAGTACGAACTTACTTTTGTAGGACTGCACACACACTCATGGTACTCATATGAACAGTCACAATCAAAGCGTGACTGAGGTACATCATTTTTAGATGACGACTCTATAACGAATATTATGGATTAAGAATACTGATCAGCGATACGGATTTGATATTTTGGAACATCATGATGTCTTGCCGGCATCATTGAAAATTGATGACCGCTTCTCTCTTGCAGGAAACAAGCCTATGTTTATGTATACTTTTGTCTTTTTGAATTTGGTGCTAATACTGTTATATGGAAATGGAATAGGTCTTTGGATTATGGACGCGGATATTCTCTAATGGACGACGGCTGGATTATGAATGACGGACTAGACGCTTGTAATTGTACAGGTATCAGATGGAAGAAAAGCTGTTCACACACACCGAAGGAACATATGACGTCTAAAGTTCTTAGTTTGGGACTTGATGGGAAATAACAGGCACACAAACTGGCGGTTCACTATTCCTGGTGTATGGGAGATGGAAGATATGCAGTCACATTCATGCACACTTAGGTGGTTAGACTGGATTCACCGTTACATGTAGTAGTCTCTTTTGATGGAAGATATTTAGTTCACACACTGGCGGTTAGAATGGATTCAGTTAGTAGCCTCTGTCGATGGAAGATACATAGTTCACACACTGATGGTTGGCCTAGATGTGGGCTCACTATTCCTCGTGTACGGGATATGGAAGATATGCAGTTCACATTCGTACACGCTTAGTTCACAGATTGAATGGAAGATATGCAGTTCACATATTTACACGTTCAGGTCACAGATTGGAATGTTCAGCTGGCGTTGATGGAAGCTATATAAATCACACACTAGGGTGGAAGCTGGATGGTATACGGTATGGCTCATCTGAGATGGTAGCTGATGACTCACGGTATGGATCGTCCGAGATGGTAACACACCTATATATAAAGTTTCGAATTTCTGGCTTAAAGGAATGATGAAAGTCCAGGATGAGACTCGGACAAGGAAATTGTTAATTGTCTTTGTTTTTTGAACGATAAAAGTTCTGCGAGGACTGGATCCAATTATGATTTTTATTATCAACGATTGCCTCAGAATGGAATTATATTTGTTGACTGGATCAGTAAAAACGGGTACTAGGATGCTGATGACAGATCTGGCAGTATAGTGTCTCTATCCTATGATCAATTAAGTCATGTTTATAGACAAGATTTGTCAATTCTATTTCGTTGTCTGAATATACATGAAATACTAAAAAGATATGGCGAATATGTAATATCTATATAGCCTATATTTACTAGGGCCTATATAATGTACAGAGAGAAATGCGAGTCCGACATGCAACATGCTAAACCTTGGCTCATTCCGGTGCCGCATATTCATGTAAAAAAAAAAATATTTGACACGCCAAAACAATAATAATCTGTGTCTCGCATTTCCGTGTGTACTAAATGTGTAGACCCAGAATGACGCGTTAGAATCGAAAATAGGAAAATTTTCCTTGAACAAAGTACAGATTTTAGGATAATTTAGATTGAAATAGTGACCATGGTGACAAGGAATACGTCAATTTGAAAAAAACTACAACAAAATAGTTTGGAAGCTATCTAAGGCGAAAAACAAACTTACGAAAATTGTAGATTAC
>JAVTVY010050966.1:0-25849 GCA_036873755.1 Hanleya hanleyi
GTGTGAATGATCTGAAAAGTGGCATAGAAAAACTTCACCAGAAAATTAAGACTCCAGGAATACTTCAGTGACAACACATCAACTGACCCATCCATCGTGAGAAAGAAAGGAACATTTAAACCACCGCGAGGCCGAAATGTGGATTTAGATATTTTCATTGACTTTCTCAATCACCATATTCTTCGCAAGACAAAGCCGGCCAAAATATCAGGTCTAATTTAAATAAGGCCGAGAAACTTTCATTGAAACGGCTCCGAAATAGCAAAAATATTGTTTGAAATGAAGCTGATAAGGGATCAGCTGTGTTGGTTATGGACAATTCATACTATGAAGAGAAAATAAATAGTAAAAGATACACGTTGTTATGAGAGTTTATCAAACAATGCTGGCAAATCAACTAAAACAAAAATCGATCGTTTAATAGCACAGCATGGCGGTGATCTAGCTGCAAAGGAGAAGGGATTTTTGACAAAATATGAGTCAAAAACTAGTCAGCTATATGGCTTACCAAAAATACATAGATCATATATGGTTATCAATGCTGTTAAGGAGCAAAATTCTGAATATCTAACGGAATTGCGACCAGAGGATCTTACATTCAGGCCGATTATTGCTAGGTACATCAATGAGCACAAAGTTTGCATCCACATACGCAACTTTGGTATTAGGATACTAAGAGAAGAAACTACCAAACCAGCTGGAAAATCGTTTCAACACTGACGCTAAAGAAAAAATTGAATCATCTTTCAAACGTTTTTTTTGGATGACTGTTTCATCATCTGGAATAACCGCTTTGGTGACTTTAATACATTTCATGACCTTTTGAATCAGTTGGATCTAAATATAAAATTCACTGGAGAAAGTATTGCATCAAATCTCATTCCTTGATATTTTGTTAAAAAGAGAAGACAAGAAAATTATAACCGATATCTCCTACAAAGCGACCGACACAAAGCAGTATTTGTCTTATACCTCATGCCATCCTCGTCAAACAAAGTACCAGGTACCATTCACACTTGCAAGGAGAATATGCACCATTGTTACTGATAATACAAGCGTCTAGTCCGTCATTCATAATTCAGCCGTCGTCCATTAAAGAATATCCGCGTCCATAATCCAAAGACCTATTCCATATAACAGTATTAGCACCAAATTCAAAAAAGACAATCATAGTATACATAAACATAGACTAGTTTCCTGCACCAGTTTTCAATGATGCCGATAAGACCTCATGATGATCCAAAAATATAAAACCCGTATCGCTGATAAGTATTCTTAATCCATAATAATCGTTCTAAAGTCGTTATCTAGAGAATGGTATATCTCAGTCACGCTTTGATTGTGACTGTTCATATGAGCACCATGAGGATCTTGAAGTACATGGGTTCATACGGCCCCTAGCCCCAGGTTAAGCGGAATTAGACACCAGTTACGAAACGTAACGCCATAGATCTTGCACGCTACGTTCGTATTTTGCTATCAGCATGCGATATGTATCGCCAAATTTGAGAAACTTTGAGTGGAGGCGCTTGGAGGAATAGCCCTGTTTCATAAGTTTCCTACACACCCTTCCTATGAGAGTGACCTACACATTGAACGCCTGAATGAACTCAAACTGTTCTAGAGAGCAAGAAATTACCCAGATGGTGTTGTAAACAAAGGCATAGACAAAGCACTGTCTATCGATATACAGGACTTGAGAAAATCTACAGTAGACAGACCAAATCAAAATTTAATCACTTTCATCAACACTTTCAATCCCAATAATGTCAATTTTCCCCTGCTATCAAGGATAATCTTAACCTACTTGAGTCAATCGAAGGACTCCGGAAAGCTTTTAACGGGGTTCAAGTTATAAACGGAAAACGAAAGGGACCCAATCTTAAGAAACTTCTGACTTCCGCCAAATTCACACCAAATAACCAAACGTTCTCAGTATCTAAATGTGGAAAACCGACACGCAAGTGCTGTACAACATTTAGTCCGTGAGCTACTGGGGCTCACCTTGCACTTTATCATGCAGAGAGTTACAAGATGACACCCCACACGGTCCATTTAGACCACGGATGGTCCGTCTCTACCCCAAAAACCTTCCTCCGCATCCTCAAAATGCCTACTTTGTCTACTACTCCTACTGATGACGTCACCAATGACATCACAGATCATGTGCAGATCCCTCAAGCCGTGGTCTACATACCGAGGGCTTCACTTTGACAACTCACCCGACGCATTCGAACCAAGAATGGTCCCTCAATCGCTCAAGCACTCGCTCACGCACCCCAAAACGCCAGCTTTCGCTACTACTCCTACTTTTGTATGTATGGTCCCTGTGTGACGTCATACCCAACAAATAGTGATATTATCTTGTAAATATTCGATGCAGCAATCAATGCTGAATAATATGTGGCCAACATTATAAAGATTGGATAATAATTATGGAAGATAAGACTATTCTTGTAACCCTACCCCCTATTGTCACAAAAATTGTACTTATTAACACAGGAGTAGATTCGAAGTGATTAAAAGGGTAGTGAGTCCCAGTTTATCGACTGTTAACAAACTGTTTCTTATTTGACATGTCCTAAAGCACATAAAAAACATAGTTTCGGTCTGTAGTGGGGGGTGCAAGGTGAGCCCTAGTAGCTCACGGACTAATTATTATTGGGTCTACCTTTATGTTAGGTCATACGAATACAAATTTCAAGGTTAATAGCAGAAGGATCTGCAATTCACAAAATTTACTGTATGTTATTGCATGCAATGGATATGACAAAACATACATTAGCGAAACGGGGGATGTACTCAGGAATAAAGTATTAGTCCATCGACAACAGATCAACACACCTTCATTAGGGCATCTTCAGGTTAGCAAACATGTTGCAGAATGTGCTAGTGATCTTGAAACGAAATTTAGTATTTTTCCGTTTTATAAAATGAAATCCGGTGATAGTACTGCATTCGGAAGTCCAAAGTGAAGTAAACTGTCAATAATACCTTTATTGATATATGAACTGTGAAACTGAAACAATTATTTATTTTATGCATGCATCGACTGAAAAAAATGAGATGTCAGGCAACTGTCGGTAAAAACTAACCATGTATTTATCAAGTCTGGACTTGTCAGGCAATACTACTTCAACGTCATCTAATATTCTGTTTTGTTCTATAGCATATATCATTGTCGGATTCTAACAAACTGTTCTACCTTTTGTCCACTGCATTATATTGTAAATATGTATGCCTCCAGTGTTCACTTAGTATATAAAAATGCGTTTTAACATGCTCAACTTCAAGGGAACTATATGTTTTATAGCCTTACATATGAATAAATATATTATTGCTATTGAAAAGTTCATAAAATGCACGAAACCGGCTTAGCTGTGCAATATACAGTTTAGCTAAAAAAAACTGTATATTTTTTGTTAAAAAAAATACAAATTTTGTTGGGATGCAGAAGAGATACCCGCACATTCCGGCATTACTTGCTTGGCAAACTCTTTATGATACGTACCGACCATAATAGCCTGGTCTGGTTAACTCCATATTAAAGGTCAACTGGCTAGGTGACTTGAAGAGCTTAGTCAGTATGACATGACAATTCAATACCAAGCAGGGGTGAAGCATGGAAATGCCGATGGTCTCTCCCGAATTCCTGATCAATTGCCACTGTGCAATTGTTACGTGGCAGGAAGTGAGCCTACATCACTCCCTTGTGAGGGATGCAAGTACTGTATTTGGGCCTGTAGTCAGTTATGGGGACGATTCACAGGAGATGTGAAAGATGTGGGGCCGCTGGCTATGGTTAGGGAGCCCGTGGCTACGGTCCGGCCCCTCTCTGTGAATTTTGATGATCAGATAGGACCTCCGACTCAATCTCGGTCAGAATTGCTCGATATGGTCTGAGGAAGAAGCAATTGGCCGATGTTCAACTTCGACCCGTGATTGAACACTTTGAAGACTGGTCAGATACTATATCACGGTTATTTTCCGGTGGCCCTGGAACCAAGTACTTATGGCTCTGCCGGTCGTGTTTGAGGTTACGGGAGGGTGTCTTGTACTGCCGGTCGTGTTTGAGGTTACGGGAGGGTGTCTTGTACTACCAGTGGGATTACGGTACATTTACGAAGTTGAAGTTGGCGGTACCGTCAGCTCTCCGTTCTGAGGTATTGCGGTTGGTGCATGTTGCCAAATCAGGTGGTCATTTAGGCAAGATTAAAACTGTAGCCAACGGTCATTCTTTTGGCCGAACCTGACGCGGAATGTGGAGTTGTACGTCGAGACGTGCGCCACCTGTAATTTAAACAAGAAACCTTAGGTGCGTCCGCCAGGTTCATTGGGGACCTACCATTCGGCGGCCACGAAGGCGCGGGTTCATCTGGATATCCTAGGACCGCTGGTATGCTTAGATGGAGGGATTAGTTACATTTTGATGATGATCGATCAGTTCACCAAGTGACTGGACATCTGTCCTCTACCTGAGCAATCAGCCGAAAACACCGTACCGCCCGTGCTCTAATGGGCAGGTGGAACGGTGTCACAGGCTCCTTCTTCAATTGGTGCGGTGTTACCTTGAGAGCCGTCAGTCAGGTTGTGAGAAGCATTTACCATTGATCGGAAGGTCATTCGGACAATGCCCAACAGAGACACTCGGGCAATGCCCAACAGAGACAATGCCCAACAGAGACTCTCCCAACGTCCCAGCCAGAGTAAAAAGTTGCGGCCTTTTTTTTGCTGGACCGTATATTGCTGTGGCTGTTCTGGGCCTCTGCTTATATCGATTTGAAAACAGACGGGGCATGCATGTTTGGCACCATGACGTTCTTCGTCAACGAGGGTGACAAGACAGAGACGTGCCTCTGTGGGTTCGCCGCAGATAACAGATTTAGGTAAGGACATTGGGGAGAGGGGGGGGGAGATAACAATATTATTTCTGAGGATCCTGCTCCACCTTCGTTTACGTCCGACGCTCCAGACTTAAACTTGGGGATGTTGTTGGTGCACCTGCGCGCAAAAGGTTCCCTCGTAGAGGACAAAAGCAACAGTCATTAGATTTGGGCCTGAACGAGGGGAATGGATCAACGAGGGTGACTCGTTCCGGACGAGCAAGTCGTCCCACTCAATTTCTGCGTGTGGAGAGTTAAAACTAAAATTATTTCACACGCGATGACGCGTTCGCGTGGGATAACTGGCCTTGGGCGACATACTGTACTTCACTGTGTTCACGTGGGAGCTTGTCCATGACGGTCAACATTTTGTATATGTTTTATTTTTTATTTTTTGGTAGTCTGTGGTTTCTGTGGTCTAGTTGATGTATAGCATGGTTGTGTCGTCGCATGCTTATGTTGTGGCGTGGAGTAATGTGACTGATCTATGTAACTTACAAGGAAATGTTGTATAGAATACGTGTTGTTTCTTTTATTGTAGACACGCAAAAACCAAAAAAAAAAAAAATTCAAAATTATGAAAAACTTGAAAAAATGGGGGAAAATAGTGGATTGGGGCAGAAGGGGATAAAGTTGGATGATTGGTCATCTGGGGAAACGGGGTGGTGCTACAGGAGATGAAGGAGTGGATGATAATAGAATTAGAATGTGTTCTATTTCAGTATATGGAGGAGTTGGTGAGCCGTCTAGTTCTGAGGTGGAGTGCCCTGGTAGGTTCGCGGATGTGATCCCAGGGGGTGATGTTGCTTGCGGACATCCCCTGGGGCCACGGTCTGTAGGATCAGGTTCCCCCAGTGGAGCTAGATAGGCCATTTGATGTGGTCCCCGTGGGTGGTACCATTTGCGGCCATCCACTTGGGCCACAGACGATAGTGCCTGATCTGCTTCTTCTGGGGGGACTTACTAAACCATTTGATGTGGTCCCATGGGGTGGTGCCACTTGTAACCGTCCCCTGGGGCCCCAACTAGAAGGACCTCTTCCCTGTGACAGTCGGTGGAGCTCTCAAATCAACGCCGAATGTTGCAGGGGACAAGTGTCCGATATGCCAGCTACCTCTCGGCAACAAACTCAAGCGACATCTGGGCTGGGTGCACTTCCCAGCCTGGATAAATTTTGCTGGGAGTGTAGCCAACGCTCGCCCTCTCTGGGCTTCAGTTTTGATCACAGGGAGGGCGGGCATAACTGTTGGGAGGAGTGGGCATTCATCGATGACCACTGGTGGCGGTGGGTGCCCCTCCTTCATGGGTACCTCCAGGCCCTGATGGAAATCCTGCGTGTCAACACGTACCAGGCCTTGCTGGATTACGTGTTGGTCAACAGGTTATTTCGACAGGGGCTGGAGGATGGCCCCTCGGGGAGCCGTTTGTCCCTAATGGTGACGTTTGATGCAACCCGAGGGTCATTACCCGTAACTTAAGGTATTTTTCTCCCCCCCCCCTCCGTCCTCACGGTCAGCTCTATTCACCTGGCAGGCGCTGAGACGCGTCCTGGCGGTCCTGTCAGCTGCTCAGAGGGAGCGGCTGGTCGATCCTCTTCGACTGACCGGTGCTCTGGGCTTATGCCCCACACCGCGGACGGTGGATGCTCGCCCCCACCTTGACCTGCGCCTGAAGGACCTGGAGACCTTCACCAGTCTGGACGAACTTCAGGAGTTGGTCAATGTGGATTATGTTGGGCGGATGGAGATTTCTTAGGTGATTTGTAACTTGGTCTTATGGAACAGGTCGGAGCCTGGTGCCCTTCGGCATCTCCTGGAAAATCCAAGGATACAGATCACCTATGGGATTCACCCCATCAGGCCAGCTTTCCGGTTTCGAGGTCGTCTATGGAGGCTCTCGTTGCCAACCTGGATGACCCTCGATGCCGTGGCCTGGGGGAGGTGGATCTCGACTGGCATGGGCATGTGGACGACGACGAGCGTCAGCGGCCTATGAAAAGTCTTGCCGTTGGTCGTCGAGCGAAATCTCTCTGTGGTTATTCACTGCAGGGAGAAGGAGCATGGTCCGCGGCCCATGCCAGACTACTTGACTTTCTGGGGGCTACTTTGCCCGATTCATGTACACTCCTTCAGTGGGAAAGCCGCCGTCATCCAAGCGTGGGTCAAGCGCTTCCCGAATGTCATGTTCGGGATGAGCGCTTTGCCTCTACGCGAGGGCGATGACAACAGCGAATCTCTTCGGGAGATGGGCATGGACCGGCTACTCCGGGAGACGAATTCTCCGCACTTGAAGCCCCGCGGAGGTCACAATCCAAACACGCCAAGGGGGTGTGGCCAGTGGACCGCTGGGTTAATTCCCCCCGGAGGTGGCTCGTCGCAATGCTTGGCTGATGTACAGGTTCCCGTTATAGGCAGGCATTCGGTGGGTTGTGTGGGCGGTGAGAATGTCAGGTCGTATGGGGGAGGGAAAGGGGGGGATAAACAATAATGGGAAGTAGAAACCAGGGATACCATTGGGGGGGCTTCCTTGGGCTATTCCTCTGTCGACAGGATATAATCATTCCAGATGTGAATTATTATGCCATCGGTTTCCTGGTTAAATGTAGTAGGAGGTTACAGAAAAAGGTTTTCAGGTGAATAGTTCGTGGCAAAAGCTTTGCTCGAGTAACTAAGTTATGTCATGTGTGGCGGGTTAGTCTTGCCTGTCCTGTGACGTGTAAATTTTACCCTGGGTTCAGGATGGTATACCTGGGAGGGATGGGCGCCCGTTGACCCATCCCGTTGATTTTGGGGGGGTGGTGGTAGATGCGGAACTTTGATACTAGTGCCATTGTGGTCAGTCCGGTTCCGCGGGTGGGTGTTAGGAAATATAATGGGTGGGCTTTTAAGACTTATAGCGGAAAAGGTGATCATTTTAGAGGGTATTTTTAGGCAAAGTGCAAGGACTAGATGTCATCGCACAGCCCTATTTTATAGGGTATTTTAGAGCAGTTAAGATATCTGAATGACAAGTTTTTTCTAGTATAGAGGGGCCCATGGTGCAAGATGCGGTGGTTTTAAATAATTTGGAAATCGGACCCTTCCCCAAAAAGAAAGGAGGGAAGCGTGTTGTAAGGCCTGCTCTTTAGGAATTTATAGTCAAGGGTGGCCACCCTTAGTTGGTTAGGTTAGCTTCGACAGGGCCTTCAAATGTAGCTTCGCTAGCACTAGTAGTACGCAAGGCTAGCTCATGTAGAATGTCTAAATGCTGGCGCTACCTGTAAAAGAACTTATCATTCAGGGATGAGAAGACCGGCGGGACCCGGGAGTTTGAGATTAGTGGGAGACTCTAACAAGCAGACCCTGTTCTGTAAGCACGTAAGCCGGTTCTGTGGGAACAGAACAGACCAATATCTGGTAAGACTAGGTCCCGTGCCGATACAATGTTATAAAGACGAAATCACTTTATAATTACTAAGGGGTTGATGACATTATTTTATCTCAGAAGTACAATATGAAATAACCGGCGGGTTTTCCCGCAGTAAAAACCCCTGGTAGTATTTAATTTCGTGTCGCCTTAAATAAAGGATACCGTTTCCTTCAATTTTGCTATCAAATCAACCTATGATTTACCATAAACCATTTGCACGAACCATATTTTATTTCAAAAGTATAATATGAAATAACTGGCGGGGGAATCCCCGTTGTACCGAATCTCTGTTAGTTTTAAATTTCGTGTCGCCTTAAATGAAGGACACCAATTCCTTCAATTTCGCTATCAAATAATTGTATTCCACATCATATGATTTACCCTGAAACTTTTGCACGAACCATTTGTGTCCACATACTATATTAATTAAAACTTTGTGCACACTGTGCATGTGATGAATTTCCTGAATTGAATTGAATTTCTGACCTTGTGGTTCCTCAGACTGACAGATGATGGCATGCAGTTTTCAGTGTGGTTGTTTTGTGTGCAGGAAGCATTCCATGGCCTTCATGTCAGCACACCTACCACCACCCTTGAGAGCATGTCCCCACCCCCGGGGCGCCGAGCCAAACCCTCTGTCTCCTAACTAACTGTTGCCCGATCATCATATATTGCGTTCGAGCTTATGTATTAAATATATCTTGGCAGAAAGTTGAGATTTGTGCGTAGTCTGCAATGTTGGTATAATTCTGCCACCCCTCAATGAAAACTCCAAAAGAGCGAATTTTGTAGGTGGGTCCCTTGTCTAAAGATCATGCTTGGGATTGTTTTTTTTATGGTAATCCGCTTCTACGGGGCGCCATCTTGGGCCAAGTTAAAAGTGTTTCCAGACAATAACTTTTGTAAACCTGGGACCGATTCGTATGAGTTACTAGCCTATGTTCCTGTTTACTATGATTTTTTTTTATAAATTTGGTGCTAACGATATTATATGAGTTAGGTCTTTGGATTATGGATGCGAAAATGGACGACGGCTAACTATTGGATAACAGACTAGACGCTTGTATTTACTTAACTTCATTTAAATTCATGCAAATGTCAAGAGAAAAAACACACATTTTGTCTACCACTGAACTTGGGTGGTAAGTGTGTAGGATGTAAAGTCGCTTTCAGCAATATTTCAGTAATATCGCGACGAATCAACAAGGCATCACCCAGCCAAGTTGTGTTCCTGTTGCTTCCAAGGAGCAAATCTTTGAAGCAACATGGAAGCAGACACCACCATCCACAATAGAATACACTTAGGATAGCACACACGACGCAGACAAGATGCTTACATTGGTGCAATAAAGACAAGTGCAACTACAATGCAAGAAACCAGATTATCGAGTTCCTTTTGCTTCCCAGCAAGACACATTGAGGCAAAAGGAACCCGTGCCCATTCGGCACCCACCAACCACTAATCCTGATCAGCAAATTAAATCCAAAGTTCCGGTATACTCTTAATAACAAAATCGTTAATTTGATATGTCCAAGTCTACTAATACTTTTTTGCAGGGAAAGAGGAGTGGAAACGACTGCGTGAGGAGGAGAATGAGGAGGAGGAGGAGGAGGAGGAGGAAGAGGAGTGACAAGGTGACGGGATTGATTGAGGTGAAGGAGTGGGGATGAGGAGCAGCCGACTTTCATGTAAGTATCACACTTGTGTGTTCCATCCTATTTCCATCAGTATTTCCCACTAGCATGTCACGGTAGCTCCTAATCGATATACTGTCAAATGGCTGTTTTGTTTGGCACAATGCCCATTATAGTCACCGTCGTCAACACTATGGTCGATTAATGGGAGGGAGGGGCCTGGTAGTGAAGATAATTATAATGGTTGTGACGGTATTCAGTACGTGTGTCATTCCCTTTCTCTGATTCTTCTCAATCGGATATAAATAAGTGGGCAGCTCTGTGTATGAAATATTAAACACACCTGTATATCGAGTATACCGACAACGGGGGCATCAATATTTCAAACCATGCTTAAGTCAGTTTAAGCCCGTGATAACTGTTTTATTGGAAGCCGAACATCAGAACGGTGCGGACGATACAATGGCGATATTCAATAACATGATGATTTTATTTGATATTTTCTGTATGTTACTTTTGTCGGAGCTGAAAACATGCTCAAGTGTATTCAGATTATACGATGCATCCACGGAATTCAAACGTGGAAACATTTTCAACCACAACCACCCAGTTGCCTCCCCAACGGTACCTAATGCCAGCGGTTGTGCGGTGGAGTGCGATCGGCTCGGTCCGTCCAAGTGCAAATCATTCAATGTTCAACAGGAGGATACAGGAGTCACATGCGAACTGTTTAGTGTCAGAGGCTCCAACATGACGGAAATTGTTAGCATTCCAGATGGGCGTTTCTTTGAAAGGGTGAGCGAATATCAATTCCATTCAGGGAACAGATCTAAACGTATTACACGCCATCAGGCGATATAAGTGATTACGAAAAATCAATCGCTGTCAAAAAAAATCAAATCTCTTATAATACCTTCTTTTTGAACCCTCTGTAAGTAATCACCATACACTTTATCAGTAGGTCTAGGGACTACACATGGGCCTCAAAGTACCGAATATTTTTTAAAGTTTAGTAGACCTTTAAACAAAGTGTCCTTTCACCATAGCAGTAATAATGATTCCGCATATTTGTCAGATTTTGAGGCATGCTGACCAGAATGGCACTCTCTGGGTGGCGCAATTTTACAATTTACAAAGGATGTAATCAGCCTCAAAATCTAGGCTGTTTTCTTGAACTCTGAGAGTTTTTTTGTCACACAGAATGAAGTCTAGTTGACCAAATTAATCTTAATGTGTATCTAGCGTTAGTAGTAATAAAATGGCATCTTTAGTCGCATTGACCTAAACAAAATTGCATATTTCTGACGTCACAGAGGTCAAGTTCACTATGGTTCCGGCGAAAGGGTCATATCCGGTCACGTGACCGCAAATGACCTCGGGTATGTATTCCTCCGCGGTGAGGCGGTCAAACTTGGTGGTGATGAGATCACTTCCGAGAAGAAGCCTCCGCGGCCGGAAAGTAGTCCCATGTCAAGGGTCATACGCGGGGGGTTGCCTGGATTCCTAGGAATGGGCGGTGAATGGATAACTTAATACAACATATAAACAGTAGCGGGTGGCGAGTCATTCTGACCTGTGCGGGAATCGTGCCGGGGCACGGCGCTGGTGACGCGTGACGGAGCTCAATACACGAGGATCGCTCCGTGAATACATGAATACATGGAAAGTAAGACTTATAGTAATAAAGATAACCTATCTATAGGTGTAGCACGATGTAATTATTTCGAGTTTGTGATTTGGGCGACCACAGGGTCGAGCTTGTCGTGTCCAGCATGTCTCCGCAAATTGTAAACAAACATAATGGCGACGCTTGTTGTGGGAAATCGATCGTGATGCCATCTGGATGCAAGGAAGACAATGACTAGGCGAAACCTCCATGGGCCGAATTCCGGGTGATCTCCCCTGATTCGAACATTTGCAAATATTCCCAATGTAGAACCCCACACATGGACATTTGCGGTATGGAGTGTGGCATCTTGTTTTCCCCCGTCTCACCACGTAGGAAACGGCGGCAGGGGTGCCGAAGCCATTGGTTGAAATTTGTTGAGAAGTTCACATTGCGCATACATGACAATAGACAAGCCCATGGGAGACGTTTCGGCATCTGGGTGAGCCCATCATGGTCCGATTGGGTCGAGTAAGGTGGCATGGTGAAACACTCGTGAGGGAGTGTGACGTGGAACTGATTTCATTCCGCAGTAAAAAGGGGCATAGGAATAGAGGTTTTGGGGTAGAGGTGAATTCAGTCGATGTTTAGACTTACTTAAGCTTGTACAAAATTTTAAGAGCTTATGCGTGGAACGTCATTAAATATCTGTGCCAGATATGATTACATTCTGAAGGAAAACTAAATGTGTGAATGAGAAAAACCTTAAAATCCGCCCGAATACACCCCAGTTTACGATACCCAACGCACGTGACGCGTTCGCAACGCCCGTCTGAACGCATGGACGCACGAACGATGATGAGAGGGTGAGTGTGGGTGAGTGAGGGGAGTGAGTGAGAGAGTGTGAGTGATTGAGTGAGTGAGTGGTCATTCAAGGTCGCGTGTACACCATAAGCCTGTCTGTGACCTCCCAAATATGCAAAATTGTTAGGTCAATGCGACTAAAGATGCCCTTTCATTACTACTAGCTTTCATGACAAAATGGGAGGAAATGAACACCAGAAATGGCATGAGATGCTGTTTATTTTGTTTGTTTTTTCTTTTCAACGGCAACGGCGGAGTGCACGGTGTGGCTTGGTTGCCAACGTTACAACGTCCCAATGAAAATGGCTATCATAGAGCAGTATAGCCTGCTGCCGATTGAAATAAAGGGACATCACATGGTCCAAACCATGATCAAAACCAAGCAGCCCCGTGAGGCTCCCGGAGATTTACCGGGTTTGTCGTTTTGCACATTTCAAGTCATTGTATGAAATATGCCTGAGCTCCTCAGAGAGGTTGTTGTAGGCGGCGTCTAACTGGGGCAGCCGTGGGTTTCCCGGGTGTGAAAAAGAATAGGACCCCGCCCGTGGGGTCCCGGATGTTAAACAGGATTGGACCCTACCCGTGTGGTTTCCAGGTGTGAAAAGGAATAGGAACCAAACGTGGTGATGTAACTAAAATAGTGTTGAAAGCAACGTTAAATTATATTCACTCACTCACTCACTGATAAGCTTGGGTACCACCCACAGAGACTTTCTGAAAAACGCGATCAAAATGCGTTGCCGTTGCAGTATACCGGCCTGTCCGAAGCCGCTTAGGTTGGTCCAGAGCGAACGGAATGAATAGAATGAATAGAGCGAACGGGCGATGAACACGAACAACAGCGAACATGGGCGAAGAAGCGTTTGACGAGAACGGTTTCTTAAATTGGGACTTCTGATTGAACAAGAGCAAACATGGCCAACTACTCGTCTGATACACGAACAAGAGCGTTGCCTAATAATGTTATTTAAACACACCCAAATCTGACCCTCTCGTTTGGTGAAACCAAGAGGTTTCTCGCACCTGTCGCTCTCGGTAGAGCGTTCCACTTTCGGTTGCGCATGCATAGTCCACCCATTACAGCCCGACCGCGACATGGATAACTCCAGAAAAAACAGATGACTCGGCAATGTGGTGGTCCAATGTTCAGAGCACCGGCTTCATGAGAGGGGGGTACTGGGCTCAATCCCCGGCAGGTCATAGCAAAGATTTGGAAAAATGTTGCTTCCTCGCTTACGTTCGGCATTATGTGGATAGAACAAGGTTCGCTCGGTGTCGAGATATAACTGAAACAGTGGTTGAAAGCGACGTTAAACCCTATTCAGCTTCTCACTGCCTGCGCGAACCATAGATCAACGTTACCGCTCCAGTTCTACTATACACAACGAGCGGTTCAAGATGGCATCAAGCACGCCAAGTTTGGATCCCATATGTAGGTACCTCAAAACTCGAACCTCAGATGCCTTTTCTCTAATACTCCCCGATTGCACATGTGCAGAATTACGTCACTCTCAACGCCAAAGCCTCCGTCTGATTCCAGCCAGCTTGAACATCAATATGACACCGCCACGACACATTTGAACCTGTTTGTTTAACGTATACCCCCAAAACTTGCTCAACAGGCCTTCATGCCGAGTGCGCAAGGGCACGATGACATCATCGGGTAAGGTTCTGATACCGTTCTAGTCGTACCCTACAGCGGGATTTGATCAAACTCTCACATCCTACCATTTTCTCCACAATAATTTGTAGTGTTTTAGGCTATGAGTATAACCGTGTTTTCCAGACCAAATATTGCTCGCAATTTCAGAGTTCTCTTCCCCTTTCGTGACTAGACGGAGCCACGAGTATATCCGGGGGTTTTGCGTCCACGGCCGCCATTTGTAATTGTAAACACGAACGGGTGACACACCCTACGTGATCCAGGCCAGGGACTGATTAAATGTATTCAAGAGTAATTATCCCTGTCGGTCGGTCGTGTGTATGCCGTGTATCTGCCCAACGGATGCGTCTGAGTAGGATATGTCCACAAAGCAAGCCATCCTCGACCCTCAAACCGGCCACACATACCACGAGATTTGCACTTTATATACTACTGATGTCGGTTTGTGTGGAAGGTTACGATACGAAGCTTGGTGACGGAAGCAGGTCAACTGTGGACTGTACGACTGCCAAGTTATGTATTGACAGACAGTGGCAGCGAGCCAATGACTGGTCTTCGGTCATTTTGAATTACAACGAGCTTTCTCATTGGCTCACTATTTATAGAACGGAAGGGCTCCCCTGAGAATCAGGTTTGTTTTCGATCTCAAAATATCCCAGCTAACTCGACTGCTGGAATGAACCAAAGATTGACCCATCGCCAGACGGACGGGTCCAATACTTTAGGCTAGATCAAACGTTTCGTACCTTTGCCATGAATAGAATGTTTCCAGACATTTCCACCATATAAAAGAATTTCACTGATGGTGGAAATGAAGCTTTGTGTTGCAGTGTCGCGCGAGATCCGAAGTCGAAATTGGAATCGACACGGTGGGACAGAGGCGATTTTGAAGCCACTAACATCATGCAGATAAATGGCATAGTGCACCTCAAGGGGTACTCGGTCGCTCTTGGAGGTATTAAAGCTCCACTCGGAGTCATCTGTCTGCCTGGTCGTTCCTGGATAAAGTCTCAAACTATTATTTGATAATAAAGTGTATTTCACGGAACATTAGGAATGTAGGTGGTTATATCCTCACCAGAATCATACTCGTATAAACCATAGTTTCGTCATTCAAGGAAATAAAGTGTGAAAGTTACTACTGCTCACAGCATGTACACCCGCATTTCAAGTGAAAGTTCGATAAAAGTCAACTGAGAAGTTGTGAACTATTTTTATTTTAGCCGACTAGACTACCTGGCATATCTATGCTACATCTAGAGGGATAAACATACAGCCAATTACGATTAAACGGATATATACATGATGTCAAAAAAAGCAGTTTTTTTTTCAACACCAGTTCCAGAACAATCACATGCTTTGGATCGGCATCTTGATGTGTTCTATGATTATTGGGTTGTTTCGTGTGATGAAAAAAGAAATAGAGAAAAATAAATATATGTACGCCACCAAAAAAAAAGAAGAATTTAGAGCGAAATCATCCATTTTCAATCTGAGATAACCCTTCAATACCTCTAAGAGCGAGCGAGTACCCCTAAGTAGTATACTCTACTGAAATTGGTTCACATTGACCTACTTAATGACGTCACAATGTGGAGGATTGAGGAGGAACTTGATCACGTGATCAAGGCATGGTCACAGGGGTCATTGTGGGAGGTGGAGGTGGTGGGACCAAAATGGCGGCTTGTGGGTGGTGGAGGTGGTGGGACCAAAATGGCGGCTTGTCACGTGATGATCACGTGATCAAGGCATGTCTAGATGGTGGGTGTGGGTTCAAAATGGCGGCCAGTGTGGGTGGTGGTGGTGGTGGTGGGACCAAAATGGCGGCTTGTGGGTGGTGGTGGTGGTGGTGGAACCAAAATGGCGGCCTGTGGATGGTGGTGGTGGTGGTGGGACCAAAATGGCGGCGTGTGGGGTGGTCAAAATGGCGGCGCAAGGGAGCAAACGAGGCGGTGGGGAGGTCACGGGGAGAAAAAACCCTCACATTACCCTAAAAAAACCTCTAAGCCATATAATAATAAACATAATCTATAGGTGTTGTACCATGTTAATAGGATCAGTCTAGCATCTGTACCACCCTAAGGTCGAGCGTTTATTGTCCCGTGTATCTCCGCAGAAAATCAACAAACAAAATGGCGGCTCCAGGATGGTGTGGGGACGCCCTTCCCACATCACGGCATCGACCGTAGCGCCATCTGCACACATTGACGCAAGGGAGACAACTCGTGTGGCCCAAGGATATGGAAATAGCCGTTTTGGAGCTAGGGGAGTTACTACTGGTCCAGTGGGGTCGAGTGATGTATCAATGTGAAAGCCTATGTGAGGGGGCATCTGATGGGCTGGGTGTGGGGTTGAACTAGCGTCATTCTGCGCATGCGCGGTGGCCCAAGGGTATGGAAATAGCCGTGTTGGGAGCTAGGGGAGTTACTACTGGTCCAGTGGGGTCGAGTGATGTATCCATGTGAAGCCTAGGTGAGGGGGCATCTGACTGAACTAGTGGGGTTGAACTAGCGTCATTCTGCGCATGCGCGGTGGCCGAAGGGTATGAACATAGCCGTGTTCGGAGCTAGGGGAGCTACTCATGGTCCAGTGGGGTCGAGTGAGGTATCCATGTGAAGCCTAGGTGAAGGGGCATCTGACTGGACTAGTGGGTTTGACATAGCGTCATTCTGCGCATGCGCGGTGGCCCAAGGGTATGAAAATAGCCGTGTTGGAGCTAGGGGAGTTACTCATGGTCCAGTGGGGTCGAGTGAGGTATCAAAGTGAAGCCTAGGTGAAGGGGCATCTGACTGGACTAGTGGGTTTGAACTAGCGTCATTCTGCGCATGCGCATAGACGTTTTGGGATGTAGGGGATTCCCTAATGATCCAATGGAGTCGAGTGAGGTATCCAAGTGAAGCTTAGGTGAAGGGGCATCTAATGGGCTGGGTGTGCGGTAGCCATTCTGCGCATGCGCAGATGCAATGCGGAGCTCTCGTCCAATCAGAAGCGAGTATTTCAAATCCGCCACGGAGCTCTCGTCCAATCAGAAGCGAGTATTTTGACCCGGTGCATTATGGGACATATCCAAGATGGCGGCACGTATGTTCAAGATGGCGGCACATCCGGTGTCGAAAACTGGCCATTTTTATCGGGATGTGGTCACCTAGTGTCGAAAACTGGACCCTGTATGGGTCCCGCTAGACGCGTTGGAGCTAAGGGAGCCACGAATGGGCCAATGGAGTCGTATGAGGTATCCATGTGAAGCCTAGGGTGCATTCCACACCTAAATGATGTGCGGTTAAAAATAGACATGGGTTCGGGTCTTCGGCCTTAAATATATGTGAAATCTTTAAGAAACCCCCTGTAAAAGTATATATTTTCCGAATGGGCACACTCATGCCATTATTCCAGGAGGCAAGTGAGCTATTGAAATTGAAAATGAAAGACGCGCAATCCTCCTTAAACCTTCTTCAACTTTTCTGAAAAACTCCACACCCAGCCCATCAGATGCCCCCTCACTAGGGCCACGGTTTCGTACAAATGGCCCCTCCCTAATTTCATAATAAGGAAGGTCGCCTGTTTTTGACAGCATGGTAATTCTTCTTCCCTTTCTGCTAACTGATATCTATAGTATCACCCTGCTGGACGTAACCATTTCTTCAAACGAGGATATAACATTTGCTTGCTGGTCTCATCTACGCGCCACAACGGAGCTAATCGTTTCTGGAATTGAATATCAGGCAGGCCAAAATCCTCACTTTTTCGGGAAACGAAAATGATGATTCCTTTATGGCGATAAAATTTTACAAAAAACGAGTAGGTCGACCCCCTGTTTTTTTCGCCATTTTAAATTGTCCTTTGGACGGGAAACACTTTAACATACATAAAAAGAAAATCATTTCATACGTTTTCTCTGGGTTGCGGGTAGAATTTGACACATTTTCATATATTTTAAGGAGTTTTTCAGAAAAGTTGAAGAAGGTTTAAGGAGGATTGCGCGTCTTTCATTTTCAATTTCAATAGCTCACTTGCCTCCTGGAATAATGGCATGAGTGTGCCCATTCGGAAAATATATACTTTTACAGGGGTTTTCTTAAAGATTTCACATATATTTAAGGCCGAAGACCCGAACCCATGTCTATTTTTAACCGCACATCATGGGGTTGAACTAGCGGCATTCTGCGCATGCGCAGTCTGGCCGTAGTATAGAAATAGACGTGTTGGGGTGGTGGTGGTCCCCTAGTGGGTCGATGGGATCGAGTGAGGTATCCATGTGAAGCCTAGGTGAGGGAGTTACACTAGGGTGTCGTATCCATTCTGCTGCGCTGGTCACGTGGGGGTTGTGACGTCACTTCCGGGGTTTTCACTAAAAAACTACCTCCAAACATAGAAGAGTTCCAATGTTTCCCCTTAGACGTCCGTATGTTCAACCTCCGGGACCTTTTCCCGCCCCGGCCCCCCAGCGCGAGCGGCGTGCGCGCGCGCGCGAGCGGGTTCTCCGGCCGTAGCGCTTCCCGGGCTTATTGGGACCTGCCTATCAAGTCAATGGGGTGATGTGAATAACAACAAGTTCAGCAATGTTCATACAGTTTATTATCCCCAATGTTACATCATACCCAGGCTGGGGGAGCCGCCCTGGGTATGCTTAGTATGTTCACAGCAAAACAAATTGAAATATCAAACACCATGTTTTATTATTTAACGCACCGTCACATTAGGTACAAGTGTTTACTGAGCTCAAGTCAATGATCAGCATGTAGACATAGAGAGTATGTACGACATGTTATGGTATTCATCAGTGCACGAGTGACGCATTCAACCGATGGCGGTGGTGAATCACCTTTGTAAGGAAAAATGTAACATTGATCACCCTCTTCACTGCCCACTTGGTGTTGGGTCGTTGTTGTTGGACCCATCCCAAGACATCCAATTGTTCCATTTGGTCCAGCATCATCTCTAGTGACCTCCGGCCAATGATGGTAAACGGTTGGTCGTACACTGGGTGGATGGCACTGGAATAGAAATAGCGCAATTCACCCGTCATCTTATGGCATAAGATGTACCCAAATGCTACATTTAACGTGAAGGCCGTAGGTTGGTCATTGAAGATGGTTTCCACGTAGCTGCGTAGACGGGTGAGCTTGGTCAGTGGGAAATTGTAGATATCTTGAATAGGGCGATGACTGTGGAAACAGTGCCGTGTCATGGTCCAATGGCGCCGAGAGATGTCACTCTCTGGATGATATTCGGGTAAGAGATCGCTAGGAACATTTATGGGCTCGTCCAGAAAATGTTCGATGTATGACGTATCACTCGAAACCGTAACGGTGGGGTCCGGCTGGAAATCCAGGCTCTTCCCAACTGTCGGTATAGGTGGGCTCTCCGTCATCGCATCACCAGTGGCGTTCGTCTCCCCGGGCTTATCTTCACTGGGTCTGACCTTCCGCGGCTCCTCTTCAGTAGGAAGTTGTCGCCAAAACCGTGGAGACGGGGCATGAATCAAACGCTGATGCCGTCTCAACTGACTGCGTCGTTTGAAGAGTTGACCACAATCCTTACATTGTTCCGTCGCGCCCTCGTGGAATGAGCGTTCGTGGCGCAGTAAATCATCCTCCCGATTAAATGACCGTGCGCAGGTTATACAAGTATACCGTGCATCGTTGTGGGTGGAGGCCTCGTGGCGTCGTAAATTATCTAGACGAGTAAACTGCTTCTGGCAAGTTGTGCAAGTGAACATCTTGGTGGTTGACAGAGAGTCTGATGAAACGGCAAGGCCGCTCCCCTTTTATAGCACGCTAGCTGGTGATCTATTTTTAGCACACTCTACCCCAAGTCGAGGATCGAGACTGGTGTACTGGTGTACGACTGAGCCGCATTGCACGCGCGCACATGAAGACCCTCATACATACCCAATTCAGGCGCAGACGCGAAGTGCCCGGATGATAGACACGGACGTCACCGATCCGAAAAGACACGGACTTTACCGAAAAAATGACACGGACTTTACCGAAAAGGATTTTATTACCGCATAATAAAAGGATTGACCTGTAATCTGTGTTGTTGTTGTTGCTCTCTTTTTGGACTAACCCATCAGAATAGTACGTATCACGGACTACACCCGACGTCTAGGCGCGCATGTGTGACCTGGTCTATAAAACACGTCTCTCGGGATCCTACACTTTCATTTCTACGGTTGCAGAGCCATGGCGGAGATCCAGCCCTATGCGACTCGCATTTTACAGCATGCCACCGTGGTGAATTCATTCACGGGTTACCGAGCAGTGGTCCGGTCCATGTTTGCAGATGGCGACGACAACGAGGGACGACGCCAGATCCTGAGTTCACAGAAGCGGTCCTCCACAGAGTGCACTCGATGGAGAGGCGTGCCATCACTCACCACTACTGGACTATGATAGCCATCCTTGATGCTCGGGCTATGGACCAGGAGCGCTCACGCCGGAACCAGCGCCGGCTGGTTGGCCTCATACTAGTCTGTGCCCTATTGACCCTGGCGCTGTGGTATTGACACTATAAATACCAGGGTCAGACAGAGTGTGTGTCATTCACCGTTCGACATTTGGAGCAAGCATGTCATCCGACCTACGAGCCATCCTGCCCAGGTGGGGTTACACGTCTATGAAGATAAAGTCACCCTGGTGGAAGACCGTGGAGCTATTTGCTGGGCGCCCGCTGAGACCGTATCGAATACGGTGACACTACCTCGTGACGGCTGGACCAAATTTAAACGGATGTTGAGCGGTGAGCTCGACGGACACCTCATCCACATAGACAATGCCATCTACGTATACCGTACCTCCCTCTTCCTACGCCTGGGCCGCTACCAAGACCCCACGCGAGGCTTCACCCTAGACCCCGCTCTGTGGTCAGCCTTGGAGAAAGTGGTGCCTATTGTTGACCGGACGAGCGATCATCAGACCAGTTGGCGTGGGCTCGTACTATGGAGGACGCGCTGGCTGAACCCCATGAACAACTACATGAACCCGACGACGACGATGCCATTGATTACCCGGCTAGACTCAGTCAGCCCAGTGACATGACCACCTGATCCTTTGATCTCACGGGGTTGTCCCTATAAATACGAGAGACAGTCAAATCTGGTACCATTCACGTACTGACCATGTTGGAGCATATGATACTGGCGTATCTCAGCTTGACCCCCGAGGTTTTCCTGCACGTGTATGCGGATACGGTCGATATCATGGAGGAGGTGGGAGACCCGGACCCTACACAACCGTGCCCGGCTCACATTCGTCTGTCCCGGGAGGGCTGGACCAAATTCAAACGGGTGTTGTCTGGTGAACTGGACGGCGATCTCATCCACTTGTGTCACGATGTGTACATCCGACGCGGCCCTTTCTTTGCTCAATTGGCTCGGCTAGATGGGGGTACAGTGCATTTTACCCTTCACCCTGATCTATGGTCTGCATTGGAAGATGCCGTGGTAGATGTGGATGAAGTGTTTATCAAGCGGTCATCAGACGAGTTGGACTGGTCATTGACCATGGACACTGTGAAAGCCAATGAAGAAAATCAGAAAGAAACTCCGGCCTAAGATATACCCGTTATAAATAAACGATAGAGCCAGGGTGCATCATCATTGTGTCACCATGAAGCGCTGGGAGAAGGTGTTGGATAACTTATACTACAGTCCCGCAGTCCGGCGGCCTATAGTGCATTGTCGGCTCTCTATCGAGCGGCCAAGCCCCAGGGGATACAACGTGCCCAAGTCCGAGATTGGTTAAGAAAACAAGACACCTATGCCTTACATCGATCTGTCCGTCGCCATTTTCTACGGAACCGGGTCATCGTGGGAGGAATAGATGCCCAGTGGCAAGCGGATTTGGTCGATATGAGCGCCTTTGCCAAACACAACGATGAGAATCGGTATATCTTGACGTGCATCGATATCCTATCCAAGTATGCGTGGGTGGTACCCATCCGGACGAAAACGGGGGCAAATCTCATAGCGGCGTTCAAAGACATCTTCAAGACCGGGCGCAAACCTTTATATTTGCAAACCGACGAAGGCACGGAATTCCTCAACAGACCGTTCCAAGCCTTTCTCAAGAAACAGAAGGTGTTTTTCTTCCATACGTACAACGAGACCAATGCTTCCGTGGTGGAGAGGTTCAACAGGACATTCAAAGGCCGCATGTATAAATATTTCACCTATAAGAATACAAGGCGGTACATCGATGTTCTCCCGAAACTGGTGAGGGGTTACAATCGAGCCTATCACCGGAGTATAGAGAGAGCCCCCATTACCGTGACCCAACGCAATGAAGCCCAAGTCCGGCGTGTCTTGTACCCCAGGCCATCGCAGCGAACGACGAAGGCGGTGTACAAGGTCGGGGACCCTGTACGGATCAGTAAAGTCAAGGGCAAGTTCGAGAAAAGTTACTTGCCCAACTGGAGCGATGAGCACTTCCTGATTAAACGGCGCCTACCCCGACAGCGGCGAGTCTATGAACTGGAAGATCTCCAAGGGGAAACGTTGCTGGGGACGTTTTACGAGACGGAATTACAGCCTGTTGTAAAAACACAGCAAGACTACTACACGGTGGAGCAGATTTTGAAAACGGAACGTCGACGTGGCAAACTGTTTCATTTCGTGAAATGGCAAGGTTGGCCCAGTTCCTTCAATTCCTGGGTCGCGGCCAACCAGGTGAAACGACTATAAAGCCAAACACCACTGCCGTCCTCCTTCATTCCACGTCCGACCACAGTGCTATGGACAAACAGCAGCTGCCTCTGAAGACAGCGTCTCCCAAAACGCGCAAAGCACAAGTGGGCTTTGGGGTGCTATTGCTAACCCTGCTGAGTGTGTTGTACGGAGGAGTGTTTTACGACGTAGCCTATGTCAGCACGTTACTTAACCAACTGAGAACACCAGGCACCAGTGAAACCGGTCTACAGAGAGCACCAGTCGTATCGAGCCCAGTCACCACCACCACACCCCGTGTACAAGCCACAACGAGTGTAAGCTCTACACCTACACCAAGTACGCCCACTACGTCTGAACACCCACCGGATTTCATCCCTCACAGTGAACCGACAACGACGACCCACGTTGTACCCACCCCCATCATCATCATCCCTGACAGTGAACAGACAACGACGACCGACGTTGTACCCACCACCACTCCAGTTCACTCGTACGAAATTTACAAGAGCGGGTTACCACGATAACGGATACACCTCGAACCATGGACCCTGGGTGGCAGCATCCCTTCACTTGCGTCATCGCAGGACCGACGGGTTCCGGCAAAACGCACTTCGTCAGGAAGCTCCTTCAACACGCCGACAGCTTGATCATCCCACCCATTGCTCGAGTCGTGTGGTGTTACGGAGAATGGCAGGCAGCGTATGCAGCAATGCCCCACATCACGTTCGTGGAAGGCCTACCCAACCTGGCCGATTTGGAACCCGACACCCTTGGGTCAAGCTCTACCAGTTAATGTAAAAAAATCCAAGATGGTCGCTTTGATGACGTCACAGTGACGTCATTTTTAAAAACAACATTTTTTGGTCGATTTTCATTCACAGTTTCCGAATTTTTTATTTATGCAATTTCTCCGCAAAGACTGCATGATAAATTAGTAAATATTAATGTGATGTGAAATAAAATAATTTTTGCCCGCTTTTCATCGCGGAAAAGCAGAAATTTTGAAGAAATATGACAAAAACATCACCTTTCTGGGACCCCACGTGGCCACCGTCTTGAATTTCCCCATGATCCTCTGCTAGGGGGGTTATGCAAATAAGCTCAAAATGATCCCCAATAAGATAAACTATAAAGTCACGGAGTTTCTTTCGTCGTTCTGGAGATAGCGCAGTAAGTTTGGTAGGGAGGGGGGGGGGGCATTTCGCTCCCCCCCCCGCCAGGCCAGGTAGGGTTAACATACATAAGAAGAAAATCATTTCATACGTTTTCTCTGGGTTGCTGGTAGAATTTGACAAATTTTGATATATTTTGTGGAGTTTTTCAGAAAAGTTGAAGAAGGTTTAAGGAGGATTGGACGTCTTTCCTGTTTGATTTCAATAGCTCACATGTCTCCTGAAATAACGGCACGAGTGTGCCCATTTAGAAAATATATACTTTTACAGGGTTTTTGTTAACAATTTTAGATCTATTGATGGCCGAAGATCCGAACCCATGCCTGTTTTTAGCCGCACATCATTTAGGCGTGGAATGCCCCCTTAATGTAGGCTCCATTGCGCGGTTATAATACACGAGTATGCCAAATATCGTATGTCATCCTGACCTTGTAATGACTTGATATGAAACGGGATCATAAAAATCATTTATTTTAGTCAGAAATGTTTCGATTTTATGCATACTACATGGTATGATAGCATTGGCCTTGCATATATGCTATTTAGACCTATACAGAATTACCTCCCCTTGGTTAGGAATATATGTTACGATTAGTGACCTGTATGTCCCATTATTGTCAATGTGAATGTCAGAGTGATTAATTTTCAATACCGATCACACCAACTCCCTGATCTAAAGTGAATGAGGGCGTATTATTCTGGTTTTGTCCCTTTTATCTCGAAGTTTATACTTCAAACCCCAATCGTTTGGAAAAGTCGGAATGAAAATTTATTGACAATTTGACTCGAATTTGAGCTATTTTTGCGTTTATTTTGCTCCTCATGTCTCATTCGAAAGCTGGTCATCACTCCCGATCTTTGTACATGGGTATGATTGCCACGGTCAATGCATGATGCTATGATATTCTTATTGAGCTCGTAAACTCGTGATTTTTCAGCAAAATTCGCAAAACCAGAGATGGGGTAGGGGAAAGTGATTGACGGGATATCCGATAAAACTGCATACTACAAGCAAGTGTCGGATACGAAGAAACTCACACACACTCCCAGATTGTCATAGCCTTGAGAACAGAAATTCTGAGAAAGCACCCTAGCCTTTAAGGGTGCACTCCATACTTGCCACGGTTTCGCAAAAGTGGCCCCTCCCTAATTTTATAATAAGGAAGGTCGCCCGAATTTGACAGCGTGGAAATTCTTCTTACCTTTCTACTAACTGATATCTATAGTATCATCCTGTTGGACGTAACCAATTCTCCAAACGAGGCTATAACAATTGCTTGTTGGTCGCACCCACTCGCCACTAGAGGGTTAATCGTGTCCGGAATTGAAAATCTGGCGGGCCAGAATGCGCACTTTTTCGGGAAGCGAAAATGATGATTCCTTTATGGCGATAAAATTTTACAAAAAACGAGTAGGTCGATCGTCTGTTTTTTTCGCCATTTTGAATTGCCCTTTGGACGGGATACACTTCAATATACATAAGAAGAAAATCATTTCATACGTTTTCTCTGGGTTGCGGGTAGAATTTGACACATTTTCATATATTTTATGGAGTTTTTCAGAAAAGTTGAAGAAGGTTTAAGGAGGATTGGACGTCTTTCCTTTTCAATTTCAATAGCTCACAAGTCTCCTGAAATAACGGCACGAGTGTGCCCATTTATAAAATATATACTTTTATCGGGTTTTTGTTAAAGATTTTACATCTATTTATGGCCGAAGATCCGAACCCATGCCTGTTTTTAGCCGCACATCATTTAGGTGTGGAATGCACCCTTCATGCACTGTACAATCCCAGAAGGTAGGTTCTGCTTCACTTTCCTGGGATGTAGGCTAACTATCTTAGGCCCAGCTCTCCGTATCAGCAGATAGACTCTCAGCAATCTCGGTTTCGGTATCAGTCGATACGCTCTCAGCAGTCTCTCTATCAGCATCCGCCTCAACGGACTCCTC
>JAVTVY010050967.1:0-26855 GCA_036873755.1 Hanleya hanleyi
TGTTGTTGGTTTGATGTTGTTCTTGTTTGGCAATGCGTCTCCCCATGTTTTGATCGGCGAGAGGCTGTAAATAAAGTGTAATCCTGTATCGTAGTTACCTTTGGCCTTACCGTATACTTGATCATTGCACACTGTTGCATGAGAGCAGTTGTCGCTGTTAAATTTAGTTCGGGGGATACAAACAAAGGAACGAAAATTACATATTGAATTTCACGTTGCGTCTCTCCCCATTTCCGTGAAATATTCTCCAATTTTCGGTGTATCTCATGTATCTATGTAACCCAACAAAGTAGTCCCCCCTAGACCAAGGCAAACATAGATGTGAACCAGGATTACAGTTAAAGGTCAACCCAAACGGAAAAAAAATCCTTAAAAATCATAGTTCATACTTCACTTTGTATGAAAAAAATATTGAAAAAATTCTAATCTGATCAGAAACACACGTAATATAGGAGCAAAGTGGGCTTTTCCACACTTTCACAGCTGGGTTGATGACGTCACGCAGGGAAGTTGCCTGAGAAAAAACAGCGGATAACATGGAAAGCGAGTGCAGCCAGAGCTCCGGTTCAGGTGTCGATTCGAGCGATATCAGCTGCTTAGATGGAAATATTTTTCGCCAAGAAGATGAAATAGACATAGAGGAGGATGATGACGGGCAAATTAACAGTTGTTTGCAGACCAACGGCGGAATTCAGCCCTATCAATCTGAGCCGTACGGCTCCGATTCTGACAGTGACAACCACTCTGACAACGTGGAACTCGACGACGACAGGATTCGGAGAGGTCGTTTGTTGAATACAGATTGGTATGCAACTTGACTGGAAACCTTATTATCGTCATCTATAAGACCAAATGTCCATATATTTCAAACTGTATTGAATGTAGAACGATTCTGTGATGTAACGAACGAGCACATCTGTGTTGTTATTCAACTGCTACGCTGTAGATGTCCTCGAATGATGTCTTTCTGTCAAAATGTGCCGAGCAAATTATACGAGTACTGGCTCGGGCCCTCTTTCCACACTCTCGTGTTGCGTACAAATTTCGTCCAATTTGCAGCGATTTTCTCGTCTTTGGGCCACAAATGAATACTAACACCGTCATCTGTAGTAAAACTGCAACCTCCCACTACACAACGTCGCAGCATATTTAAAAAATGATGCCCCGATACTCCGAAAATCTCCAGAAATCAGCAGCAACATACGACTGTGATATACGGCTTAAACATAGAGAATACAAGACGGCTTCCCTCCTTGACGTCACAGCTGGAATTGACAGGAGAGCGATTTTCACCTTTCAAACGGCAATATCTCGCCAACCAGACTGCACAAAATTATGAAAAAAATATCATTATTTTCAGAATCGAAAGGACTATTTTTTTATATTTTTGACCTCAGAGCGTTTGGATTGACCTTTAAAACATTGACGCAATTGCCAAATCAATGTCTGGAAACTTCATATTGAGTATTCTTTTACAACTGAAATGACATAATGTTTGTTGCATGATCAGTAAACAATTTGCATGCTTTGTTTCATAAATGTATTTGTGCATCACGTTTGAAATTGATTTTATATAACAAAATTATCTATCGAAAATCACTGTTGTGTTTATTCCTGGGTTGAGTTAATCGGAAGACCAGTATATGTAAGCGTCCTGAGATCCGACGCTCAGTTGACAGCCGTTGTCCAAAGAATTTCATATCCATACGTGTCAAACGGTCAGGATAGTTCCACGTTCTGGGCGCATCGTTTCCGGCCTCTGCTCTACCAAAATTGCCTTGTTTGTTGGCTCCCCAGCTTGAAGAAGTGGTCATTTGACCCCTGACCTTGAAGGGTGTCTGTTATATGGCCCAAGCTAAAAGCAAGCTTTTAACACTCGCGTTCTCGCTATCTCGCCCTGTAGATTTGGCCAGGCGAGAATGCGAAAATAGGAGATTTATGGGCGCGAATGGCCAATAGCGGCCATCAAAAAGGTCCGGGCACGAGAACACGCGAACGATGCCATTAGCGAGTCGCGACCTACCGTTCGCGTGTTTTCGTCTTCTCGCATACTCGCCTCATGATAGATCGCGGCACGCGAACACGCGAAGGCGCGAATGGCTAACAGCGGCCACCAAAAAGGTCGCGGCACGACAACACGAGAACACCCGAACGATGCCATTAGCGTGTCGCGACCTACGATTCGCGTGTTCTCGTACTCTCGCATACTTACCTCAGGATAGGTCGCGACCCGCGGCACGCGAACACGCAAACGGTGCCTCTGGTTCAGTTCATGCCCAGATCCGGAAGCTGTAGGCCTACGTCTCCAACATTGCGGCTTTAAAAGTGAAAACGGACTAACGTAAGACAAAAGATCGTTGACATTTATTGGCGAGTAATGGGCCATATACATATATCTCGACAGCATCATCATTGTCGATAAAAGATAAACAATATATCATCTTTGGTCCCCCGTTTATATTGTTTCCATCGTCATTTTCAAGACAGTTTCCCGGTTATCCCAGGTCACATACGATGGTTCTGAATATAATTTTATACGAATCGAAATTTATATTTTTCCGTTTTACAAAACGAAATCCGATGATACTGTCAGGCGACTATCAGAGGAACAGTACTTCTTTCAGGAGTTCAAATGTGAATTAAAGTGTTAATAATACGTTTATTGATATATGAGCTGTGCAATTGAGCAATTAATTATTTCTTTTATGCATGTATCGACTGAAAAATGAGATGTCAGACAGCTGTCGATAAAAACTAACCATGCATGTATTTATCAAGTCTGGTCGTGAACTAACTGAACTAACTCAACGGACAGCTAATTTTTTAGTTTTTGTTCTATACTATTGTCGGATTATAACAAATTGTTTTACCATTTGTCTTCTCCATTATATTGTAAATATGTATGTCTCCAGTGTATAATTTGTAAATAAAACTGCGTTTTAACATGCTCAACGGCAAGGCATCTATATGTATACCCTCACATATTTATATCATTGCTACTGAAAAATCCATAAAATGAACGAAACTGGTTTAGCAGTATAATATATAGTTTAGCTCAAAACTCTACAGTTTGTGTAGTATTATTTTTTAATTCTAATTTAATGCGTATACATATCTCCCGACCGCAGTTTGTGTCCCAACATAGCCCCTACTATCGGCACCTACTTGTTGGCCTAGTTTAGGACTGACAATTTCAATTGGTTGGGACGATTACGGGCCTGGCTTGTGCCGTATCTATACAGAGGCATGGTACAATGACCTCTAGAACAAGAGGCATTGATAATGGATTGCTACACTTAGATTTTAGCCAAAATATTGAATAAAAACGTGTTTCTGGCTTTAAGACCCTATTTTGTTTATTGTTATTTATTCCAGGAGAGTCCTGTTTTAGGACAGCTGCATGTAGGCCAATAAATTGAGACACAGTGCCACGCCTCGAACCCAATAATTCATTCTCCAACACAGCCAGAAAAAGGGTGATGGCCAGTTCTGATCACCACTGGAGGATTATGATGGTCATCACCTTTTAAGGGTGATGATTTTGCCTCATCACCCTTAAAAGGTGATAAGCTAAATTTACACTCAT
The DNA here is from genome assembly GCA_036873755.1 of Hanleya hanleyi. NCBI lineage: Eukaryota > Metazoa > Mollusca > Polyplacophora > Lepidopleurida > Hanleyidae > Hanleya > Hanleya hanleyi. The sequence continues at coordinate 3,587 of JAVTVY010050967.1, forward strand.
TGTGCACTCTTCAGAAATGATGTTTATCGTTTTTGAAGGTGATCGTAAACAAAGAGCGATGGCCCTAACTCATCACTTTCTCAGGGTGGCAGTTATCATCCTTTTCTGTCTTATGAACACTATTTGAACAGCTAACGGCCTTTTCTGACTCTCAACATCAGATTGCAGACAAAGCGACGGTTGCAGATCGCCATTTGATCAAGAGAGACCGTTCTGCTGATATGTTTGGGGAAAAGGGTGTTCATGCGTATTTTTGAAGGCGACACACGAGCTGATGTAAACAAGTGTAGAATAAGACAGAGCAAAGCCCATGTAGTTTCCATCTCTTTATTGATTGTCGTTCATTTTTATATGCTTGCTGGTGCTTTTCAAACTAAATTTCGAGAAGAATATTCAGCATCTGAGAGATTTGGACGTTTCAAAATATAACAGGTTTACATGTTTTCTGAATTTTGGTAGGCCTATCTTTATTTCATAATAATATTAAAGCGTTCGATATAGGGCCTATCGTGATTGTGTCGTAGGTCAACTTATAGGTGGGGTCTTCAGGTAAATATCCAGACAATTGGCAAGCTCAATAAACAGGCTGTATGTTTCAGTGGCGAATGACAGGTGGCGCATGTACTGATTGATTGACGGCTTCGTAAAATGAAACATGTTAGGTAAATGACCTAGAAATGGCGCATTTATCTCCAGATTGGTCAAGCCTATCTGTAGAATCTTGGAAAAATCTTCTCTTAAACAAAACAACACTCAAGTGTCATTCTATAAAATAAAATAGGAGCCTATGGCAACAGAACCAGACTACAAGGTCAAAATAACCACCGTTCGTTAGTCCGTTTTCGCTTTTAAACCTATTGTACATGTAAGTCACTAAGTTTAAGTAAGTTTTTTTCTTCGCATCTTCATGCAAAGATACAGAGATAGAAAAAACAAAAACAAAAAACACATAATATTGCCTGTGGCAGCAGAACATTCCATGTGTGATACAATTATTGTCATCACAAAAAAACATCCTATAGAAATGAAGGAGGGTGCACAAAATTCTCTTCCGGATCTGCGCATGAACTCAACAGGAAGCACCGTTCGCGCGTTTGCGTGCCGCGACCTACCCTGAGGCGAGTATGCGAAAGGACGAGAACACGCGAATGGTAGGTCGCGTCTCGCTAATGGTTTCGTTCGCCTGCTCTCGTGTTATCGTGCTGCGACCTTATTGATGGCCGCTATTAATCATTCGCGTGTTCGCGTTCCGCGACCTATCATGAGGCGAGTATGCGAGAAGACGAGAACACGCGAATGGTAGGTCGCGACTCGATAATGGCATCGTTCGCATGTTCTCGCGTTATCGTGCCGTGACCTTTTTGATGGCTGCTATCGGTCATACTCGTATTTTCGCCATCTCGACTGGCCAAATATACAAGGCGAGATGGCGAGAACGCGAGTGGCCGCTATCGGCTTCCATACTGTCACCTTTTGGAAAGCGTGTGTTCTAAAAATGGGTTAAGTATTTGCTCTAGTTAATTACGCACATTAAGAGACCGTTGTCTCTTCTATTTATTTAGAAAAAAGAGCGGGGGGGGGGTGGGGGAGGTGTCGTATATCTAGCACACTGTTGTAGGTCTACATGTTATTCTGCTTTGGGACTTTACACTACCACAGTTTTCATGTTTTTGAACTCATTCAGTGTAACTGTTCTAGACAATGTGACTCGCGTACTCGGGTCACGTGTGTTTTGGCGGCGTGTTTTTGGACGCCATTTTGAGTCGGAGTGGAATTTAACGAAATCTCAGTACGTATTCGAATCGTTTTTGTTTGAATGTATTACAGGCATCACCCAGGCCAAGATCAAAGTGTTTTTTTTTCTCTCCAGTTCATTTCTCGATCACCGATTTGAATGGTTATTTATTGGATAGGTGACAGTGGAAATTGAATATTTGGGTAGACGAGGGTGGGACACGGAGGGGGTTGCCCCCGGAAAATTTTGGAATTTTAGACCTGATTTAACGCACTTTACAGCTTCTGAGAACTTTGAAAGGAGTAGCATATCTCGCAATAAAGCCGACTCATAAGAGCTCCAAAAAAAAAAAAAAAAAAAAAAAAAAAAATCAAATCAGCGTTCTTCAATGGAATTTCCCCCACGTTGCTTCGAAAATAATTCGCCGATGATATTTGTCAGCTATACCCACCCCACCCAAGTGAAAAGTTGCAGTGCTTTATGGACACAAACTATTGATGGACATTGTGCTGTTCGTTGGTTAGACAGAGCGAACTTTATAGAGTTGAGACATGATCGCATATTTCAGTGTTTCAAATGTAAACACGGCCAATACTTAGGGCTTCTGAAGATGTGAGAATTTTGGAATTTCAAACGGTTCCCGGCCTACACAACATATCTGACCCATTTCAAGGCACGACAGTTAAAATTATTGAGGAGTGAGGGGGGGGGGGGCAAAGTTGCCAATGACCCCCCGCCCCTTTTTCATATTGGGCTCGCTCCCCCTAAGAAAATACTCATCAAGTTAAGAGCGGATTTACAGCAACAACCCATAATGGATGACGAAAGGTAAGGTCCAAAAGAATTAATATCTTTGGCATCCGTGTCCACTCCAGTTATAGGGTTTAATTTTCGTTTCGGCAACTGTTTAGCGCGCGGCTATATCCGTTGCGGCGAGTACTATCAAATTTGTGAAGATTGTTCGAAATTCGGTCAAAGGTATTATTTGAATACGTTTTGAGGGGTTGAACACCGCCAACCGCCAACTATCTCAAGTTTAAGAGAACAGCATTTGGGGATATAGCGCCTCGTGATTTTTTTAATACAGCACCAGGGACTACATCGGTGGATTTACAGGTAAACAACAACAACAACAACAACAACAAGGTTTGTTTCTCCCAACGCATGTTTCAGAGTGCTAACTAAGACAATTAGCATTAGCTTGCCCGAAAACATCGGCTGGTAGAGGTCTAATTTACTTTGTAGGGGAGATTGGGGTATACTGGGACATTTTTCAAAAATCTCTGTTATTATTGTCCTGTAAATAAATGTAGCCTTGTATACTGTCGTTATAACTTATACTTAATATGAAATAGGCAAAGCCTAGAAGCGAACGCAGATAGAAAATCTGCCTTCTCTTCTGGCTTTACCTATTACATATCAAGTTAGAAAATCCAAATGAAATTCCCAATATTATAATTTATACTCTGCGAATGCAGTGGAAAAAACAGAGATTTGGATGGGAATGATAATAATTTAATTTATTGCACAATACAATTTCAATTCAATTCATTCCTTTACGCCCAAACCACTCTCTGTGATATATGGGGAAAAATACATGGATAACAGCTCGAAACAGCCTTTAAACAAATATACAATTATCAAAGTAAAACACTTAACATGGAGTGTCAAGTAAACTTACAATCAGCATAACCAAGTTTGTAGTTTAGATACTTTGTTGTATATGATAATAAATTGATATATTAACGTTGCTGCTGACAGTTCATCTATGAACTCTTTACCTATGGAATAAACTTGCGGAATAAATTATGCAAAAATATTAATTCCACATATGGTATGATGGCCCTAACATTTTTCCATGGGTACCGTAGGTAGGGTAAACTATATATTTTCAGAAAGGTGAGTTGTCTCACCTTTATTATGGGATATAGAAAATTTCTGGTTTTAGGGTTGTCCAGCGAAGTACACCTATAAAAATAGTTCCAAAGTGTTTATTCTTTCTCAGACCATAATAGTTATCCTTCAGTGATTGACAGGCTTTGTAGGCCTATATATAGTCACTTAACATGTACTTAATCTCAAATCTGTATTAAATAATACTCTATTAATTGTTTTCTTTTGAGATATCAGATTAATACGCACTAAAGTATGGAAGCCTGCTATGGTCACTCTTCCAAAGATTGACCTCAGCTCAGAGAAATGCAGTTCAGGAGGCAACATGTACATGTGTAAAGAGCTATCAGGAGGCAACATGTACATGTGTAAAGAGCTGCCTTACCATAGCTCTTGGGGCTGTACATGTATCTATGCTGGGTCTAATTTCTGAAGAATGAAGAGGTCAAGCTAAAACTAGGTCATCACATGGACTGGTGTTAGGAATATATGTACATGTATGTAGTGAAATTAATGAATCAATTGAACTTAAACTTAGAAATAATACTATCTGACATGTCTGAGAACTGAAATATTCTGAGATGGATGCCTTGGCACTTGTGTTCTAATACTTTCATTCAGTGCCAGTACCGGGTGTATGTATAATAGTAGTACCACGACGTTATTTGGCGATTCTCGATGTAATAAACTCTAAATCGAGGCTGAAAAGAATGTAGCCAGTGATTCATATCACGGGACCGTTAAGTGGTCAATTTTCCGCTACGAGGCCGAAACAACCAATCACAGGTGTGTTTAGATAAGGCTATCAAGAAGCCGCTGACAACGGCTTTCCGGCGCAAGTTTAAGAACATGAGCCGCTCACGCTGGATGAGATTGTCAATCTCACGCTTCATATACAATGCGTTCCAACTGAGAAAATGCAAAAATTTAATTGTCCCTGTGTGATATTCTCTCTCAATTCTCTATTGTTCCGTGATGCTGCGCTTATAGACAGGATAAGGCACTCAACATTCTGCTATATTTACAGGTTACATGTAGGGCCTAGCCATGTTGGACTGGGTTTCGTATTGATCTATATCAAGTTCTTCACAGTCACAAGCTACTGTTATCACTACTCCTTGATTTTTGCCTGGTCATGTTCATATCTCACAATTGTTGACATGTAAATTGTTTCTATGATACCATAAAGCTGAATTGAATTGAATGACTTGCCGTAGGCAATGAGTTAAGTAACTTTTGGCAGCAATTAATATAAACAATTATGTACATGTATATATGTGTGTAACGGCACAATCTATAATTGGTGGAGGAAGGAAGTAAAATGGATAACAGCGTTCACTAGAACTTCGGCTAAATACGGTCTTCAGTTACATTCGGGAAAAAAATGAATAAGAAAAACTTCATGTATAAGGTATATCGTTGATACAGATGGTACATATCAATTTGCATTGTGGCTATAATTAGATTAATAGTTATAAATAGGCAAAATGTTGGTTAGGCTTTACTCTCGTTAAATGTCCTAGGCCAATATTCCACATAAAGATAGCTTTTTTTTACAAACTTAGGTACATATCAATACTAGTTTGTATTGACTGGGATGCCTGTATTGCTCCCTCATGTTTTCACAGAAAGGCCGGCATACAAGTAATGGTTCTTGTCGCCAACTGCATTGATTGTTGTCACCGAGTTCACATAGTCTTTCTTCAAGTATTTTATTACTCCACGCCCGGTATTAATACTGTACGCATCTTTCAAGTTATGACGTTACATCACCTGAGTGACGTCCCTTTGCGCAGCGACAAATTCCTCTGGCGAAACGATAGGGCCAATCCCCTATCCTTTAACATAGCGGGGTGTAAAGATTACTTAATTCAAGGACTATTTCAGTTGTGAAACATCGAGTTACGCTTTAATGGCCTTGGTAAAGGAGTATTATTGTGAGAGAAATAACATTGCGCTAACCCAAATATTATGGGGTTTCGCCAAATGACGTCAGTGCAAAGGGAGTTCACTCAGACGAAGTAACGTCATAACTCAAAACATGCGTATTGGAAGTCTATACTCTCTAAAACATCTTGAGTGAAATTCACTCAAGTTTGAGTGGAAATTCATACCACTCAAGTATTTGAGTGAAATATTTCACTCCCAAGTTTAGTGAAATTTGACTCAAGTAATTGAGTGAATGTTACTTCACTCTAACTTGAGTGATTTTGTCCACCACTTGAGCGATTTATTGACCCAAACTTGAGCGAAATCCACTCAACTAGATAACTTGACATGAAGTCGTGCCTAAAACACATCTAAATCATGACTAAATCCAGGACAGAATCGCATTCCAAAGCGTTCCAATGGCCCTGTGAAACCGGTATCTGTAATGTCGGTGCCTTGATATATTCCCATGTATGGCTAAACTAAGACAATGAAAGAAACAATTTCCATCACCAGGGATATCAATAATGTTGTACTGAAATGCATCCATTAATTTCAGTTCAGATTGTTTTACGCTTTTTCTGGCATAAGAATGATCCCAAACATTGTTTGGTTGTGTCTTTACATAGTTGTGATCTATTGTAAAAATATCAATGACAACTGAGAATGAGGAAGAAAATAACCGGATTACAAAAAGTAATTGAAAAAGATAAAATTAAAAATTTTATGTAAGGGGAGTAAATCCAATGTTTTGTGTAGAGTTAATTCCCCTCGCTGTAAGTTTCACTTTCGGTTGGAGTTGCAATGCATGTTCAGTTTGACTTTGAGTGAAATTGAATATTTATAAGCTAAAGGCACTACGAGTGTTGCAGCATAAGGCAGTTGAACTACCAATAGTTAAATATTCCTAGATTATGAAAGTAACGACAGTAGTAAAATAATGTCAACACTTATTTGTGCAGCAAATTTTAACAAACCTCTGCTGAAATCAACCCTTTCTTTGTTGAGCCGAAATATTGGAAAAGTTGCACTTCATGACCGCTGGTGTGATGTTGACAGTCCGAAGCGTATGACGTTGGTGTTATGAATATTCTTTCTAGCAGACGACAAGACTTTCCTGACTCGTACAAATTCAATTCAATTCAATATTTATTGTACTGAACACCCTAGACAGGGCAGAGTACATGTAGAACACGAAAGAAGCGGCATCAGCTTCGAACAATCTGCAGGCGAGGTATGAACTTTATCGTAGACTCGTACCTTGCCATTGACTCGCGCGGAGATCCCGTTTGAGCAAGGGGAAGGTACGAGTCTAAACTTTACCGCTGATAGGGATTTCACAATGAATACTTGGAGGTTTTATTTGGAGTTATTGTTTAGTTTTGTTTACTGGACTGATTGATTCATAAAGAAATCACGTGTGCGTATGATTTCCAGATTTACAGAGAAAATCGTACCTCCCGTCATGCATCAAATCACAGAATTCAAGATGGAACCCACCATGAAACCGGAAGTTAGTCAATTCGGTAACAACATTTTCGATCGCTAAGGTAGTAAGGGTTCAGGTCTCATTTGGACACACGCTCTATCTAAGAATGCGAACGCTTCGCGTTCGCATATTATGACATAGTCACACAATAAATCTGAAACATCTGTTATACTTTTCTCCAGAATTCTGTTTTAAAAACGTGAAAAATGTGTCCCACTTTGCCCCAATATGGGATACTCTTGGACACCCACTGGGGTGCGATTGGACAATAATCAAACTATATTTTATAAGAAGTATATACTGATATGTTTCATAAGAGTTTAGAAGATTTCACAGCGGTGGTAAGGTTAGTTGCTATTTTAGTCCCCTGCTTTACATAAAATATTTCCGAGGAACCAAATTTGAGGAAAAAATATTTTGTTCGATTCTCATCTCAACGAAAGCATTTGACTTTGGAAGTTTTAGTAAAACTCATCAAATCTGATAGAATAAGCAAATACTACCATCTGAGAACAAAATAATACACTTTGATGGCATTTTAGGATGAAATGAAATTTCACCATTTGATTATTATTGTCCAAGTGTGCCCCAGCAAAAGCGTCCCACTCTGCCCCAGGTGCATGATATATTCCTTTTTATGACAAAAAAAACTAATACATAACAGCTGAGATACTAAATCGATATAATTGAAGTGTACATGTACCTTTGTCCACCCTCTCTCAGCAGTAACAAAACAACAAGGAAGTACTGCTGAAAACTTCTCATAACGAACTATCATCCTCAGTACTAAAAATTTACTTGGACCGCTCAGAAACAGTTTTTGTGTCCCTAATTTGTTACCAATGATAGGTTTCACTTGTAATCAATATAGAGGTTGTATAGGGGTGATGGCTTTCTGCTGATAGTAATGATAGTATGTGCCTCTTGTTCTTAACAAAAGAGCTAGATGGCTTGTCCCACTGTGCGCCATGTCCCACTGTACCCCAATCCCCCTATTGATTAATTGTTGTTCTTATGGCCCGTAATTCAATTCAATTCAATTTTATTGTATGGAACAACTCAAAGAGGTCACATACAAACAAACAAATAAGGGACATAATCCATAACTGAACAAAGATACCCGTATGTAAATGTCTTTTTGATAATTATTCAGAAATCAGATCTACCTACTCAGAAATCCTAATGATATTGTATCCTCCCGTTCAATCGACACATCTAACGGTAAACTAAACTGGAGAATGGTAAGATCTCCTGTAATTTGTCCTGTATACTTGCGAAGTTTCCTGTGTGTGCCGCCAATAAGATTGGGCGTTCCTTGATGAAATGTTCCAAAGGTTGTAGAGGTCTTCAGGATGGTTTCCACAGGGCTGGTCCCAATCTCTGAACTACAATGAGAGAGAAGTTTGTCCAGAGCAGACATCAGGTGGAAATGTAATTATATGATGGCCAACTCTTGTACCCAAGACAAGACACCGCTCTATGGAATTTGCAATTTAAAATTCTGCACAGATTTCTCTCCAGGCCCAGTAATAGTTTATTGTTAAATGAAAATAACATGGTGTCCGTTATGTTCTCTCTGCAAAACTGAAACAGAAAGGCTCGAATTTGTATATTGTGATATCCAATCTTTTGGCAATCAACAGAAATATATTTCACACAACATACAGAGAACTATATTATTCTTGAAATGACCATTGTGTTTTGGCCCCCATGAGGTTTGAAGCTGTCAGCGGTCAGGTCAGCTTTTTCTAAGGCCTTACTTGATGGGAAAAATTGCGTGGTAACGTAGCCCAAATATCCAACAACAGCTTTTCTGTGTAGGCTATATATATCTTACGTTGTGCTGCCGTCCACTGTATTGCTATGCGATGTTTTAATAGAAAACTCAATATTCATGAAAATAGACACAGTAATTAGTCATGGACAATGTCCTGCTAATGAATGTTGGATCTGATGCTTAGTATTTAGCTAGTATGTATATACTACGTACAGCCACTGTCGAATCTGACGCTTATATACCATCACGTAGTGTATGTGTACCAAGTTTGATGGTTTTAAACCACTTACAAGGGCAGAACACAGAAAAAAAAAAAAATTTTGGACGATGGCTAGCTACTGATTGTCGAATTTGATGCTTTCGTGGTACCATCCTGTAGGTGTTACATGTGTACCAAGTTTGGTTGCTCTAAACCACTTGCAAGGGTGTCAACATCCTCGCTAAAACCTGGGGTATCTCTACCCTAGATATAGCCCCTGGTACCCTTGGGCAATGTATCGCGATCAGCGACAACATAGCTGTCGATGTCAGCCAATCAACAAAAGCAACATCCTACACATATTGACCAATCAGATCACTTAAGTACCGCGACCATGGCGACCGTGACAACAGATTCGAAAACACCATAGCTTATGCGATACCCAGTGGCAGATGAATATGAACCTTATCAACAAGCATGAACATGAATAAATATAAAGGAAACATAGTTTAAAACAAAATCTATTTGAAGAGAAAATAAACCCATTCATCTACCATCAAATGTCCAGCAAGCCAGGCAAATGTAGGAAACACTGAAACTTCAATGGCGGTCCGCGATGTCATTGTATCCGACCTCACCTTCCCAATGAAGGATTTGAATTGGATTGAAACGCACGGATTCCTATAAAATTTCACTGGTCTATCCATTAATAATCTATTGTTATGCGCATTTTTCTAGGTCACATCACTGGAATGTGGGCGGAACGCGGTTTGCTGTGCAAGTTGGTCAAGGGTTTGCCTCTGGCTCACAAATAGAACCTTGACGTGGTGAAGGTGGGGTGTCAACGGACGTTATCTGTGAGAGACATAAATACGGACATTTCAGGCTAGCAACTAAATGTCGAATCTAACGCTTATATGATACCATCATGTAGGCATTGTCTCGTATTATATTTGGCGGTTTTAAACCACTTACAAGGGCAGAACACAGAGAAAAACAATTTGGATGATGTCTAGCTACTGATTGTCGAATCTGATGCTTATGTGGTACCATCATGTCATTGTGGGTATTGTCACGTAGCATTTGTTTTCCAAGTTTGGTGGCTCAGTCGTATTTATATACTCAGAACATAGAAATAAAAACAATTTGGACAATGGCTAGATACTGAATGTCGAATCTGACGCTCGCAGGGCACCATCCTGTTGGTGTAGTATATGTGTACCAAGTTTGGTGGCTCAAACACTTTCAAGAGTGTCAGCGGACGCTATCTCTGACAGAGAGACAGACAGATATACGGACGGGCATTTCATGCCGTTTCTTTTAATAGTATAGACAACTTATTATGCCGATTGTAAATGAAAAGGTATAAATAAAAAAATATATATAAACTAAAAGAATACCTCAGTGTTTCGTTTAGTAGCTCTAAGAATATATCACGATATTTCAATCCAATACTGAAGTATTAAACAGTGTCACGATGGTCGCACATAATTTCTTCCTCTAAAGAGCTGTAATCGTCAAAAGATTATGTGGCTATATTTCATTCGCTGATTGACGCGGAGTCCAGGTTGTTAGCGTGCGGTCAATGATATTTTTATATGGCTACATTTTATTGAAAAAAAGGAAAAATATTGTGAAAGTAAAAAACAAAATGTTCGCCTTGTGACACCACGGATAAAGAAGAAGAAATTGACAAAGAATTGTTGTGATTGAAGAAGACGAAAAAATTGGGGACTGTCCTGTGACTTGAAGAAAAACGATTTTTATCTCGCCTTACGAAGTAAAGGGGAGATATTGTGAGGGGGGAAAGAGGATGTCGTCGTCGGTGTTGGTGTCCCCTGCCTGGAAATGAATGGGTTTTTGGTTTAGCAAGTTTAAAAAAAAATCTAGAAAAATTAGAAAAAATATAAAAAAAAAATATAAAAAATATGGGGGGGGGGGGGGGGATATGCCACCTGGGGGTACTACCCCTGGGGTACTCTAAAGTTAAAATCCCTATGAATGAGTTTTGCGTTTAGCTGACGTGCACATGTACATATGTACTTGGAAAGTTTCTTGCAGTTGTCAGCTGTCATTGGATGATTATGAAACTTGGTACACATGTTTCTAATGATAAGAGGATGTACCTGTGCTGTTTTTGAGAAGATATATTAATTTGTCTAAAAATTATGGGAAATGAAGAGTTTTCTGTTTAGGTAAATTGTACATGTAGGCCTCTACATGTATACATATACATCTACATGGTAACTTTGCTCCAGTTGTCAGCTGTCATTGGATGATTATGAAACTTGGTACACATGTTTCTTATGATTAGAAGATTTACCTGTGCTATTTTTGACAAGAAATATTAAATTTTCTCCAAATTATGACAAATGAAGAGTTTTCTGTTTAGGTAAATTATATATACATGTCCATGGTCAGTTTGCTCCAGTTGTCAGCTGTCATTGGATGATTATGAAACTTGGTACACATGTTTCTTATGATAAGAGGATGTACCTGTGCTATTTTTGAGAAATATTAATTTTTCTCAAAATTATGGCAAATGAATGAGTTTTCTGTTTAGGTAAATTGTACATGTAGGCTTCTACATGATAAGTTTGCTGCAGTTGTCAGCTCTCATTGGATGATTACGAAACTTCATACACATGTTTCTTATGATTGGAGTATGTACTTGTGCTATTTTTTAGATGAAATATTAATTTTCCTCCAAATTATGGGAAATGATTGAGTTTTGCATTTAGCTGAAGTGCACATGACTACCATCACTACCACCACTAACATCCTACCTTCACTACCATCCGTATCACTACTACCATCCCTAACATCCTACCATCACTACCATTCCATATGGGCCCTCAGTGGCTCAGTGGTCTAAGGTGCTTCGCTGGTGACCGCTAGACTCACACTGATGCACCGGCACGGGTTCGAACTCAGCCTGTCCATGTGTGGAAGATTGTCAGTTACTTGCCAACGGGCGGTGGTTCTCTCCGGGCACTCCGGCTTCCTCCACCAACCCAACTGACTGTCACCATATGAGTGAAACAACCTTGAGCATGACATTGAACCAAATCGCCCTCCCCTACCATCCATACCATCACTACCATACTGATCATCACTACCATCCCTACTATCATTACCATCCATATCATCCCTGCCATCACTACCATTCCAACCATCACTGCCAGTCATACCCTTCCAACCATCATTGCCATCCCAACCATCACTACCATCGGATCCCTACTATCGCTATCATCCATACTATCACTACCATCCCTACTATCACTTACATCCTACCATCCATGTCATCCCTGCCATCACTACAATCCCAACCATCACTACCATCGGATCCCTACTATCATTACCATCCATACCATCCTACCATCACTGCTATCACTTACATCCAACCATCCATGTCATCCCTGCCATCACTACAATCCCATCACTACCATTACCATCACTACCATCCATACCATCACTACCATTCCTACCATCACTACCATCCATACCATCACTACCATCCATACCATTCCTACCATCACTACCATCCATACCATCACTACCATCCATACCATCACTACCATCCATACCATTCCTACCATCCATACCATCACTACCATCCATACCATCACTACCATCCATACCATCACTACCATCCTACCATCACTACCATCCATACCATCACTACCATCCATACCATCACTACCATCCATACCATCACTACCATCCATACCATCACTACCATCACTACCATCCATACCATCACATCCATACCATCACTACCATCCATACCATCATTACCATCACTACCATCCATACCATCCATACCATAGCTACCATTCCTACCATCACTACCATCCATACCATCACTACCATCCATACCATCACTACCATTCCTACCATACTACCATCACTACCATCCTTGCCATCACTACCATCACTACCATCCATACCATCACTACCATCCATACCATAACTACCATCACTACCATCCATACCATCAGTACCATCCATACCATCACATCCATACCATCACTACCATCCATACCATCATTACCATCACTACCATAACTACCATTCCTACCATCCATACCATCACTACCATCCATACCATCACTACCATTCCTGCCATACTACCATCACTACCATCCATGCCATCTCTACCATCACTACCATCACTACCATCCATACCATCACTACCATCCATACCATAACTACCATTCCTACCATCACTACCATCCATACCATCACTACCATCCATACCATCACATCCATACCATCACTACCACCCATACCATCACTACCGTCCATACCATTCCTACCATCACTACCATCCATACCATCACTACCATCCATACCATCACTACCATCCATACCATCACTACCATTCCTACCATCCATACCATCACTACCATACATACCATTCCTACCATCCATACCATCCCTACCATCCATACCATAACTACCATTCCTACCATCACTACCATCCATACCATCACTATCATCCATACCATCACTACCATTCCTACCATCCATACCATCACTACCATCCATACCATCACTACCATCCATACCATCACTACCATTCCTACCATCACTACCATCACTGCCATCAATACCATCCATACCATCACTACCCGTCACTACCATCCATACCATCACTACCATCCATACCATCACTACCATCCATACCATTCCTACCATCACTACCATCCATACCATCACTACCATTCCTACCATCCATGCCATCACTACCATCACTACCATCCATACCATCACTACCATTCCTACCATCACTACCATCCATACCATCACTACCATCCATACCATCCATACCATCACTACCATTCCTACTATCACTACCATCATTACCATCCATACCATCACTACCATCCATACCATTACTACCATCCATACCATCACTACCATCCATACCATCCATACCATCACTACCATCCATACCATGATGGTGATGGTAGTAATCCCACTTGGGACTGGACTATCCAGCAGTAATCCCACAGAGGACTATCCATCAGTAATAACATGGGACTGGTCCACCCAGCAGTTATCTCGCACTGGAATGCCCTATGTACCAGTAATCCGACCGCACTGACCTATCCATCCTACATGGGATTAACTTTTGCCAGTAATCCAACATGGGACTGATGTTATTGTCTGTACCAGATAATCTATTCCAGACATTATTGTCTGTACCACATCACTTATTCCAGACCTTATTGTTTGCTCTACATGTATGCTTTCAATACTGCTGCACCTTTGGCGGATGACCCCGCAAGGCGAGATGTTGGGGTTCTCAGAACGCTTGTTTCATTATTATTATTATTATTTTTTCATTTTGGACTACGAATTATTTTTCACCATATCCCTTTTGTGGCTTCATAGTTTTCGATGACATTATTCTTAGGTAACATAATCTAGTAGTTGAGACGTGACGTTCAAACTGAATTACCAAATATTTCAGAATTCTCCTTTAAGCCACTAATAAAAGATGATTGTTGTGTTTTTATTTCAGTGGGACTAAATTGTCTGTCATAATTGAGAGGACAATGGAAGACTTAGCAGTAAAACTGGAACCTCTTGATCAAGCGACAGGATCATTGGTGCAAGATGATTGGGTAACGTACCGGCATTCTGCAAATGAATCTATGGAAGCGAGAGATATAACAGTGAAGACAGAACCAACTGTCCAGTATGCGGTGAGAGAACAACAAGGTGGTGTTGAGCATGATCCATGTGAACAATTACCGGTAAGCCGTGAAACACAGTTGTCAATTATATTAAAACCAGATCTACAAAAGATGCTCCCCTTCCTACTTGTTGCTTATGCAGACCTGGCATCAACACCCTCATTTCCATGTTCTAAGTACTGACCAATGTATGTCTAAAACGTCAAGCTTAGGCCACAACTACATGGGAATGATAGGTTGACCTCGTGAAGAGATAAATATCTGTTTAAATGGATCGATATATCTAAATTCTATTAATTTTAACAGAATATCATCACGGTTTCTAGAGAATAAAATGTCGATCCGATGAATCAAGATAAAATATAGAAGATGACTTTTGGATATACCGTACACTTGTTGTACCCTCCCCACAAAGTGAGACGGGCCAGACGTTTTACCTTAATCTGCTGACAGCTAGGTCTTTCAAGAAACCCGGTTCTTGGGCCCGGATCTTGAACATGTAAAATCATTGACATGTGATACGGTGAGCGTTATTGTCCTTCGCCACGAAAAATGCTAGCCGTCCGTCCGTTCTCCATCCGCCCATCCGTCCCACATTTTGTGAACGCGGTATCTCAAGAACAGTTTGCCCAATTGACTTCAAACTTGAGAAAGTGCTTCACATGAGTTAGACGGCCATTTTGTATTGATTTTCATTGAGGTAGTATGTAATTCAAGATGGCTGTCATTGACCATCTTGGATTCCGTCCATCCTGCATCTTGTGAACACGATATCTTGAGATTAATTTGTCAAATTGACTTCAAACTTAATAAGGTACTTCACGGTATGTAATCCAAGATGGCTGCCATTGACCATCTTGGATTCCGCGCGTCTTGTCTTGTGAACGCGGTATCTTGAGAACAACTTGTCCAATTGACTTCAAGCTTGAGAAGTTGTTTCGTACCAGTAGACGGCCATTGGTGTTGATTCTCATTGAAGTAGTATGTAATCCAATATGATTGCCATTGGCCGTCTTGGATTTCACTCACCCATATTGTACCTATCTTTGTTGTGAATGCGCTATCTTGAGATCTGTACCACCCATCGAATCATAAGCTTCACCATCCAAAATTCCATAAACAACTGCAGTCTTACATTCCAATGTTACACTATCCATCACTGCTTCCCAAAACTCTTCAACTTGTCTCAACAATTCCAGATAAATGTCCCTTTCCACATACACATATCCGAGTGACATTTGAGGAGATATTTGAAAAATAATTGCCGTATGCTCTCAAACAGGCTACTTGGCGGAGAATCTGCTATCTCCTCAGCTTGTTTTGAGATCTGGTTTTAATCAAATGCAACAACAGCTTTTGGATACGGTTATAAAAACTCATGGTGGAGTATGTTAGAAGTTTATATTAAATTCACAAACTTCATGTGATTTTTCAAACAGATATTCGAAGATATATTTAATAACTGACTGTCTGGAAGTGGAAAGGTGTTGATATAAAAATGAGGCTGATTATTTTTCTGTTTGATTTAGCCTTTTGTCAAGAAGTGTTCCGATGACGAGCAGACACGTGTCGATGATTTCCTCTCTGGTAGACCTTTTCCTGTGGCCATGTATGTGATAAAAGTCAAGACAGCAGAGACGACACAACTGCCCAACGAATCCTTGAGATTTTGGAATCCAGAAACGGACAATACCGGGAGAATGACAGCTGGCAAAGTTCATACTTGTGAAAAGCCATACAAATGTTCGCTCTGTCTAGATAGCTTTTCACAGAAAGGAGACATACGGAATCATGAAATAACACACACTGGTGAAAATCCATACAAATGCTCACTTTGTCCACAAGGTTGTTCATTTAAAGTAAACCGAGAGGATCATGAAATAATACATACTGGTGAAAAGCCATATAAATGCTCATTCTGTTCATATAGCTTTTCACAGAAAGGGAATCTGAAGAAACATGAAAGGACACATACTGGCGAAAAGCCATATAAATGCTCACGCTGTCCATATAGTTGTGCACAGAAAGGGCACCTGAAGGATCATGAAAGGACACATACTGGTGAAAAGCCATACAAATGCTCACTATGTCAATATAGCTGTTCACAAACAGGGACCCTGAAGAATCATGAAAGGACACATACTGGTGAAAAGCCATATAAATGCTCACACTGTCCATATAGCTGTGCAAAGAAAGGGAACCTGAAGGAACATGAAAGAAGACACACTGGTGATAAGCCATACAAATGCTCACTCTGTCCATTTAGATGTTCAAAGAAAGGGTACGTTAAGGAACATGAAAGGACACATACTGGTGAAAAGCCATATAAGTGCTCACTCTGTCCATATAGCTGTTCAAAGAAATGGAACCTGAAGGATCATGAAAGGACACATACTGGTGAAAAGCCATAAAATGCTCACTCTGTCGTTATGGCTGTTCATAGAAAGGACACCTTGGGCGACATGAAAGGACACATACTGTTGCAAAGCAATAAAATGCTTACTCTATCCATAATATAGCTGTTCACACAAATGGAACATAAAGAAACATGAAAGAAACCACACTGATGAAAAATCATATAAGTGTTGACTGTCCATATTATAGCTGTTCACAGAAAGGGAACCATAATAAGATATATGCTTATGAAAACCATAAACATGCTCCATGTAGATGTTCAAAGATAAGACGCCTACAGGAACACAAAATAGCGCATAATAATGAAGAACCATAGAAATGAGGCTCGCATAGTGTGCGTTTTGGCTTTCTCGTATTCATTTTATTATGGATTGTTTAACAGCGAAAAATTCTGGTTCGAGAGGATATGTAAAAAAAGCATGCTGAAATACATTCGAAAATGCCAAAAATGGAGGTGAAGTCCAATGGTCCATGACAAACACGGTGATATTAGTTACATGTGTGTACGGAGCAGACTTTCACTATCAACATGTGGACCTAAAGAGAACATGCAACAATATTACGCACATTTCACGGTATCTACCAGTGGACATTTTGGAGAAGCGCAAGGGCGTATTTAAGAGATTGGGGGCCTATATTGTATCCAAATAGGTCATGTAGGGTCTCATTTTGAAGCTCTTGTGGTGTAGACGACGACTTCAGGGATGACCATTTCATCAGTGACTTCATCATTAGGAGTAGTAGCGAACTCAGGCATTTTGGGAAAGGAGGTATAGACTAAGGTGTGCTGCCGTAGACCGGGAATTGTGGGAACAGGACTTGGGAATGGCTGTTTTAGCCTCGAGATGACCCACTATTGGTCCGAATGGGTCGAATGGGGTGCTGAATATAACTGAATTTTTGATTCATGAAAATATGCTCCCTGGACTAATGCTGAATTTTTTAGGCATATATAGGGAAGATTTTCTCGTCATGAGAATATGACACCTTCAACAACCTGCAGCTTCGCAAAAACACCGAGCTCTTTAGGGTGGGACATCATTAGGCTTCCGACGAAAGTCGAAAGACTTCTTATTATTGTTCGGATTATTATTATTCTTATTATTCTTTTTATTCTTATTCTTCTCCGTGATTTTGTGGGTGCGAAATCTCAGCAACCATCAGGTCAATCATGCTCAAACTTCACACACATATTAGACATGTTGAGATCTAGTGCATATTGAAAATTGGTTATGATTGGTCACAGGGTTCAGCGGCCATCTTGGATTTACCCCGTTTTCAGAAAAATCTTCAAAACCATACTCCTCTGGAACCATTCGACTAATCAACACGAAACTTGGTACACATAGTCAATGGATCAGGGTCTTTCAAAACTTTATTAGAGAAGTTGCTCCGTAAAACAAAATGGCCGCCAGCGACCAATCAAAATAGTCGGATTTTCAAGTATCGGATTTGAACGGCAAAACTGACGAAATATATGTTACGTGATATGGTGATTACGAATATGCAAAAATTTTGCTGCTAGGTCACGTGGTTTGGCCGCCATCTTGAATTATGTCGAAAACTGAACGCATGTTTGAAGAGCTGTAACTCGCGAACCTTGAGAGATAGAGGCTTCTAATTTGTTGTATTTTATTCTCCAGAAGTAGCTCTGTCACAGATGTACCCTTCATGTTTTCATAGCTCTGATAGTTTTGCCGCTACAGGGGAATCAAAATTGTCCGATTTTCAAATAATGACAAAAATCACATAATTTGACAAATATTAAAAGTTTAGAGGGTTATATCTCCTGAACCTTGATAGATACAGACTTCTGGTTTGTTGCATTGTATTCTCCAGATCTTAGTCTATTTTTCAAACTGGTAAGTTTAGGGTCTAGCTCTGATAGTTTTCGAGTTATAGACGAACGAATATTGCCAAAAATTGCATAATGCGTCAACAGTGTCTTTGTTTGATATTACACAAACGACGGGTCGGATTGTTCTGATATTTGGCATACATACTCACTGTATTACGAGTATAATGTCCGTGAAATTTCAGTATGATCGCCTTATTAGTTTCAGAGGTATTATAGAACGTGATATTTGAGTAGGTCTGAGCTTATGGCTGAAGCTAAACTTAACAAAAGCATACTGTGAGAAGCGCTATCTCCGAACGACTAATTTCCAAGCTTAACTTTCTCCATTCAAGTCTTTGTCTGGACTCCAGGCACCATTTTCTGTACCTATTTCAACGTACTAACATTTCCGGTTCGATGAAGGAGCCATCTAGGGCGCAAACAAAGGCCAGAATCGTGTTTACCACGTGCTGCTGACCAAGAAAAAGTGTTTTTTGAAGCTCTAAATCCATTTCTGAATTTTTGGCATGTTGCCAACAGTGGACTAAATGAGCCTGCACGTTCCAGTGGGGGGGGGGGTGGCTAGACGGCTGTTAAATGTACACCATACGTATCTGCGCATGAAATATGGCTATCGCAATTGCAAAGACAGCCTAGATATGGAAGCCATCATAACTGCTTGCAGTTCTAGTTGATGTTATGAAGATGCCGAACCAAAAGGACGTAAAACCGTTATTTCCAGTCTTTTACATGTATTAAGGCTTGCAATTTACTTGGAAAGCTCATTAAGATTGATCTGATTTTCCTTATTCTTATTATTAGGCTTCCGACGAAAGTCGAAAGACTTCTTATTATTGTTCGGATTATTATTATTCTTTTTATTCTTATTCTTCTCCGTGATTTTGTAGGTGCTAAATGTCAGCAATCGTCAAACCGATCATGCTCAAACTTCACACACATATTAGACATGTTGAGATCTAGTGCATATTGAAAATTGGTTATGGTTGGTCACAGGGTTCAGCGGCCATCTTGGATTTACCCCGTTTTCAGAAAAATCTTCAAAACCCTACTCCTCTGGAACCATTCGACTAATCAACACGAAACATGGTACACATAATCAATGGATCAGGGTCTTTCAAACCTCTATTAGAGAAGTTGCTCCGTAAAACAAAATGGCCGCCAGCGACCAATCAAAATAGTCGGATTTTCAAGTATCGGATTTGAACGGCAAAACGGACGAAATATATGTTACGTGATATGGTGATTACGAATATGCAAAAATTGACGATTTTCAAATAATGACAAAAATCACATAATTTGACAAATATTAAAAGTTTAGAGGGTTATATCTCCTGAACCTTGATAGATACAGACTTCTGGTTTGTTGCATTGTGTTCTCCAGATCTTAGTCTATTTTTCAAACAGGTAAGTTTAGGGTCTAGCTCTGATAGTTTTCGAGTTATAGACGAACGAATATTGCCAAAAATTGCATAATGTGTCAAAAGTGTCTTTGTTCAATATAACACAAACGACCAGTCGGATCATTCTGAAATTTGGCATACATACTCCTTGTGTAAGGGGTATGATGACAGTGAAATTTCAGCATGATGGTTTTAATAGTTTCGGAGGTATGGTAGTGGGTCAAATTTGAGCAGGTCTGCGCATATGGCTGAAGGTAAACTTTAGAAAAGCAGACTGGGAGAAGCGCTATCTCCGGGCGACTAATTTCCAAGCTCAACTTTCTCCAATCAAGTCATAGTCTGGACTCCAGGGACCGTTTTCTGTACCTATTTCAACGTACTAACATTTTCGGTTCGATGAAGGAGCCATCTAGGGCGCAAACAAAGGCCAGAATCGTGTTTCCCACGTGCTGCTGACCAAGAAAAAGTGTTTTTTGAAGCTCTAAATCCATTTCTGAATTTTTGGCATGTTGCCAACAGTGGAGTAAATGAGCCTGCACGTTTCACGGGGTGGCTAGACGGATGCTAATCGTGCACCATAAGTATCTGCGCATGAAATATGGCTATAGCAATTGCAAAGACAGCCTAGATATGGAAGCCATCATAACTGCTTGCAGTTCTAGTTGATGTTATTAAGATGCCGAACCAGAAGGACGTCAAACCGTTATTTTCATTCATTTATTAAGGTTTGCAATTCACTTGGGAGACTTATTAAGATTTTTCTGATTTTTCTGATTTTTCTTATAATTTTTATTAGGCTTCCGACGAAAGTCGAAAGACTTCTTATTATTGTTCGGATTATTATTATTCTTATTATTCTTTTTATTCTTATTCTTCTCCGTGATTTTGTAGGTGCTAAATGTCAGCAATCGTCAAACCGATCATGCTCAAACTTCACACACATATTAGACATGTTGAGATCTAGTGCATATTGAAAATTGGTTATGATTGGTCACAGGGTTCAGCGGCCATCTTGGATTTACCCCGTTTTCAGAAAAATCTTCAAAACCCTACTCCTCTGGAACCATTCGACTAATCAACACGAAACATGGTACACATAATCAATGGATCAGGGTCTTTCAAACCTCTATTAGAGAAATTGCTCCGTAAAACAAAATGGCCGCCAGCGACCAATCAAAATAGTCGGATTTTCAAGTATCGGATTTGAACGGCAAAACGGACGAAATATATGTTACGTGATATGGTGATTACGAATATGCAAAAATTTTGCTGCTAGGTGACGTGGTTTGGCCGCCATCTTGAATTATGTCAAAAACTGAACGCATGTTTGAAGAGCTGTAACTCGCGAACCGTGAGAGATAGAGGCTTCTAATTTGTTGCATTTTATTCTCCAGAAGTAGCTCTGTCACAAATGTACCCTCGATGTTTTCATAGCTCTGATAGTTTTGCCGTTACAGGGGAATCAAAATTGTCCGATTTTCAAATAATGACAAAAATCACATAATTTGACAAATATTAAAAGTTTAGAGGGTTATATCTCCTGAACCTTGATAGATACAGACTTCTGGTTTGTTGCATTGTATTCTACAGATCTTAGTCTATTTTTCAAACTGGTAAGTTTAGGGTCTAGCTCTGATAGTTTTCGAGTTATAGACGAACGAATATTGCCAAAAATTGCATAATGTGTCAAAAGTGTCTTTGTTTGATATTACACAAACGACGAGTCGGATCGTTCTGATATTTGGCATACATACTCACTGTATTACGAGTATAATGTCCGTGAAATTTCAGTATGATCGCCTTATTAGTTTCAGAGGTATTATAGAACGTGATATTTGAGTAGGTCTGAGCTTATGGCTGAAGCTAAACTTAATAAAAGCATACTGTGAGAAGCGCTATCTCCGGGCGACTAATTTCCAAGCTTAGCTTTCTCCATTCAAGTCTTTGTCTGGACTCCAGGCACCATTTTCTGTACCTATTTCAACGTACTAACATTTCCGGTTCGATGAAGGAGCCATCTAGGGCGCAAACAAAGGCCAGAATCGTGTTTCCCACGTGCTGCTGACCAAGAAAAAGTGTTTTTTGAAGCTCTAAATCCATTTCTGAATTTTTGGCATGTTGCCAACAGTGGACTAAATGAGCCTGCACGTTCCAGTGAGGGGGGGGTGGCTAGACGGCTGTTAAATGTACACCATACGTATCTGCGCATGAAATATGGCTATCGCAATTGCAAAGACAGCCTAGATACGGAAGCCATCATAACTGCTTGCAGTTCTAGTTGATGTTATTAAGATGCCGAACCAGAAGGACGTAAAACCGTTATTTTCATTTATTTATTAAGGTTTGCAATTCACTTGGGAGACTTATTAAGATTTTTCTGATTTTTCTGATTTTTCTTATAATTTTTATTAGGCTTCCGACGAAAGTCGAAAGACTTCTTATTATTGTTCGGATTATTATTATTCTTTTTATTCTTATTCTTCTCCGTGATTTTGTAGGTGCTAAATGTCAGCAATCGTCAAACCGATCATGCTCAAACTTCACACACATATTAGACATGTTGAGATCTAGTGCATATTGAAAATTGGTTATGGTTGGTCACAGGGTTCAGCGGCCATCTTGGATTTACCCCGTTTTCAGAAAAAATCTTCAAAACCCTACTCCTCTGGAACCATTCGACTAATCAACACGAAACATGGTACACATAATCAATGGATCAGGGTCTTTCAAACCTCTATTAGAGAAGTTGCTCCGTAAAACAAAATGGCCGCCAGCGACCAATCAAAATAGTCGGATTTTCAAGTATCGGATTTGAACGGCAAAACTGACGAAATATATGTTACGTGATATGGTGATTACGAATATGCAA
>JAVTVY010050968.1:0-26137 GCA_036873755.1 Hanleya hanleyi
CCGTCCGACAGATCAAACTTCTCCATAATATATACTGTTAACGTGGTTAAGGGCTGGAGGGAAAACACATCCCTCATGACCGTCCGACAGATCAAACTTCTCCATAA
The DNA here is from genome assembly GCA_036873755.1 of Hanleya hanleyi. Lineage (NCBI taxonomy): Eukaryota > Metazoa > Mollusca > Polyplacophora > Lepidopleurida > Hanleyidae > Hanleya > Hanleya hanleyi. The sequence goes on from JAVTVY010050968.1 coordinate 108, forward strand.
TATATACTGTTAACGAGAATAAGGGCTGGGGGGAGAACACATCCCTCATGACCGTCCGACAGATCAAACTTCTCCATAATATATACTGTTAACGAGGATAAGGGCTGGAGGGAGAACACATCCCTCATGACCGTCCGACAGATTAAACTTCTCCATAATATATACTGTTAACGTGGTTAAGGGTTGGAAGGAAACACATCCCTCATGACCGTCCGACAGATCAAACTTCTCCATAATATATACCTGTTAACGAGGATAAGGGCTGGATGGAGAACACATCCCTCATGGCCGTCCGACAGATCAAACTTCTCCATAATATATACTGTTAACGAGGATAAGGGCTGGAGGGAAAACACATCCCTCATGACCGTCCGACAGATCAAACTTCTCCATAATATATACTGTTAACGAGGATAAGGGCTGGGGGGAGAACACATCCCTTATGACCGTCCGACAGATCAAACTTCTCCATAATATATACTGTTAACGTGGTTAAGGGCTGGAGGGAAAACACATCCCTCATGACCGTCCGACAGATCAAACTTCTCCATAATATATACTGTTAACGAGGATAAGGGCTGGGGGGAGAACACACCCCTCATGACCGTCCGACAGATTAAACTTCTCCATAATATATACTGTTAACGTTGTTAAGGGTTGGAAGGAAAACACACCCCTCATGACCGTCCGACAGATCAAACTTCTACATAACATATACTGTTAACGTGGTTAAGAGCTGGAGGGAAAACATATCCCTCATGACCGTCCGACAGATCAAACTTCTACATAATATATACTGTTAACGTGGTTAAGAGCTGGAGGGAAACACATCCCTCACGACCGTCCGACAGATCAAACTCCTACATAATATATACCTTTAATGAGGATAAGGGCTGGGGGGAGAACACATCCCTCATGACCGTCCGACAGATCAAACTTCTACATAATATATACTGTTAACGTGATTAAGGGCTGGATTTAAAACACATCCCTCACGACCGTCCGACAGATCAAACTTCTCCATAATATATACTGTTAACGTGAATAAGGGCTGGAGGGAAAACACATCCCTCATGACCGTCCGACAGATCAAACTTCTACATAATATATACTGTGTACGTGATTACGGGCTGGAGGGAAAACACATCCCTCATGACCGTCCGACAGATCAAACTTCTCCATAATATATACTGTTAACGTGGTTAAGGGCTGGAGGGAAAACACATCCCTCATGACCTTCCGACAGATCAAACCTCTACATAATATATATACTGTTAACGTGATTAAGGGCTGAAGGGAAAACACATCCCTCATGGCCGTCCGACAGATCAAACTGCTACATAATATATACTGGTAACGTGGTTAAGAGCTGGAGGGAAAACACATCCCTCATGACCGTCCGACAGATCAAACTTCTACATAATATATACTGTTAACGTGATTAAGAGCTGGAGGGAAACACATCCCTCACGACCGTCCGACAGATCAAACTCCTACATAATATATACCTTTAATGAGGATAAGGGCTGGGGGGAGAACACATCCCTCATGACCGTCCGACAGATCAAACTTCTACATAATATATACTGTTAACGTGATTAAGGGCTGGATTTAAAACACATCCCTCACGACCGTCCGACAGATCAAACTTCTCCATAATATATACTGTTAACGTGATTAAGGGCTGGAGGGAAAACACATCCCTCATGACCGTCCGACAGATCAAACTTCTACATAATATATACTGTGTACGTGATTACGGGCTGGAGGGAAAACACATCCCTCATGACCGTCCGACAGATCAAACTTCTCCATAATATATACTGTTAACGTGGTTAAGGGCTGGAGGGAAAACACATCCCTCATGACCTTCCGACAGATCAAACCTCTACATAATATATATACTGTTAACGTGATTAAGGGCTGAAGGGAAAACACATCCCTCATGGCCGTCCGACAGATCAAACTGCTACATAATATATACTGGTAACGTGGTTAAGAGCTGGAGGGAAAACACATCCCTCATGACCGTCCGACAGATCAAACTTCTACATAATATATACTGTTAACGTGATTAAGAGCTGGAGGGAAACACATCCCTCACGACCGTCCGACAGATCAAACTCCTACATAATATATACCTTTAATGAGGATAAGGGCTGGGGGGAGAACACATCCCTCATGACCGTCCGACAGATCAAACTTCTACATAATATATACTGTTAACGTGATTAAGGGCTGGATTTAAAACACATCCCTCACGACCGTCCGACAGATCAAACTTCTCCATAATATATACTGTTAACGTGATTAAGGGCTGGAGGGAAAACACATCCCTCATGACCGTCCGACAGATCAAACTTCTACATAATATATACTGTGTACGTGATTACGGGCTGGAGGGAAAACACATCCCTCATGACCGTCCGACAGATCAAACTTCTCCATAATATATACTGTTAACGTGGTTAAGGGCTGGAGGGAAAACACATCCCTCATGACCTTCCGACAGATCAAACCTCTACATAATATATATACTGTTAACGTGATTAAGGGCTGGAGGGAAAACATATCCCTCATGGCCGTCCGACAGATCAAACTTCTCCATAATATATAATGTTAACGTGGTTAAGAGCTGGAGGAAAAACACATCCCTCATGACCGTCCGACAGATCAAACTTCTCCATAATATATACTGTTAACGTGGTTAAGAGCTGGAGAGAAACACATCCCTCATGACCGTCCGACAGATCAAACTTCTACATAACATATACTGTTAACGTGGTTAAGAGCTGGAGGGAAAACACATCCCTCATGACCGTCCGACAGATCAAACTTCTACATAATATATACTGTTAACGTGGTTAAGAGCTGGAGGGAGAACACATCCCTCATGACCGTCCGACAGATCAAACTTCTACATAATATATACTGTTAACGTGGTTAAGAGCTGGAGGGAAAAGACATCCCTCATGACCGTCCGAGGGACCAAACCTCTCCATAATATATTCTGTGTCAAGGTTTCATTTAGATCCGAACACATTTTTATGACAGCTGTAATTAAACAAATAATAATTTCATGATAAATATATTTTTATCCTACATATGCCGATTTTAGCCACGTATTGAAAAAATAATAAATAGTCAGCACTGTAGATATTGTTATATCTGATGATGGCAATTAAACAGTAAACTACTACCATAATATTTTCCTATAGTTAAGAGAAGTAACCAACCACGATTTGCATTCCTTTTCGCTTCTTCTGAATCGTAAAGGCATACTGCGGAAAATATATTTGCCGAACTATCATTTGTAACCAGTGAATATATATATGGAGCCTAAGACAGCTGTAAAATAATATGTACTGTTAACGTGATTAAGGGCTGAAGGGAAAACACATTCCTCATGACCGTCCGACAGATCAAACTTCTACATAATATATACTGGTAACGTGGTTGAGAGCTGGAGGGAAAACACATCCCTCATGACCGTCCGACTGATCAAACTTCTACATAATATATACTGCTAACGTGATTAAGTGCTGGATGGAAAACACATCCCTCATGACCGTCCGACAGATCAAACTGCTACATAATATATACTGGTAACGTGGTTAAGAGCTGGAGGGAAAACACATCCCTCATGACCGTCCGACAGATCAAACTTCTACATAATATATACTATTAACGTGATTAAGTGCTGGATGGAAAAGACATCCCTCATGACCGTCCGACAGATCAAACTTCTCCATAATGTATACCGTTAACGTGGATAAGGGCTGGAGGGAAAACACATCCCTCATGACCGTCCGACAGATCAAACCTCTACATAATATATACTGTTAACGTGATTAAGGGCTGGAGGGAAAACACATCCCTCATGGCCGTCCGACAGATCAAACTTCTCCATAATATATAATGTTAACGTGGTTAAGAGCTGGAGGGAAAACACATCCCTCATGACCGTCCGACAGATCAAACTTCTCCATAATATATACTGTTAACGAGGATAAGGGCTGGAGGGAAAACACATCCCTCATGACCGTCCGACAGATCAAACTTCTCCATAATATATACTGTTAACGAGGATAAGGGCTGGGGGGAGAACACATCCCTTATGACCGTCCGACAGATCAAACTTCTCCATAATATATACTGTTAACGTGGTTAAGGGCTGGAGGGAAAACACATCCCTCATGACCGTCCGACAGATCAAACTTCTCCATAATATATACTGTTAACGAGGATAAGGGCTGGGGGGAGAACACACCCCTCATGACCGTCCGACAGATTAAACTTCTCCATAATATATACTGTTAACGTTGTTAAGGGTTGGAAGGAAAACACACCCCTCATGACCGTCCGACAGATCAAACTTCTACATAACATATACTGTTAACGTGGTTAAGAGCTGGAGGGAAAACATATCCCTCATGACCGTCCGACAGATCAAACTTCTACATAATATATACTGTTAACGTGGTTAAGAGCTGGAGGGAAACACATCCCTCACGACCGTCCGACAGATCAAACTCCTACATAATATATACCTTTAATGAGGATAAGGGCTGGGGGGAGAACACATCCCTCATGACCGTCCGACAGATCAAACTTCTACATAATATATACTGTTAACGTGATTAAGGGCTGGATTTAAAACACATCCCTCACGACCGTCCGACAGATCAAACTTCTCCATAATATATACTGTTAACGTGATTAGGGCTGGAGGGAAAACACATCCCTCATGACCGTCCGACAGATCAAACTTCTACATAATATATACTGTTAACGTGGTTAAGAGCTGGAGGGACAACACATCCCTCATGACCGTCCGACAGATCAAACTTCTCCATAATATATACTGTTAACGTGATTAAGGGCTGGAGGGAAAACACATCCCTCATGACCGTCCGACAGATCAAACTTCTACATAATATATACTGTTAACGTGGTTAAGAGCTCCCTCATGACCGTCCGAGAGACCAAACCTCTCCATAATATATTCTGTGTCAAGGTTTCATTTAGATCCGAACACATTTTTATGACAGCTGTAATTAAACAAATAATAATTTCATGATAAATATATTTTTATCCTACATATGCCGATTTTAGCCACGTATTGGAAAAATAATAAATAGTGAGCACTGTAGATATTGTTATATCTGATGATGGCAATTAAACAGTAAACTACTACCATAATATTTTCCTATAGTTAAGAGAAGTAACCAACCACGATTTGCATTTCTTTTCGCTTCTTCTGAATCGTAAAGGCATACTGCGGAAAATATATTTGCCGAACTATCATTTGTAACCAGTGAATATATATATGGAGCCTAAGACAGCTGTAAAATAATATGTACTGTTAACGTGATTAAGGGCTGAAGGGAAAACACATTCCTCATGACCGTCCGACAGATCAAACTTCTACATAATATATACTGGTAACGTGGTTAAGAGCTGGAGGGAAAACACATCCCTCATGACCGTCCGACAGATCAAACTTCTACATAATATATACTGCTAACGTGATTAAGTGCTGGATGGAAAACACATCCCTCATGACCGTCCGACAGATCAAACTGCTACATAATATATACTGGTAACGTGGTTAAGAGCTGGAGGGAAAACACATCCCTCATGACCGTCCGACAGATCAAACTTCTACATAATATATACTGTTAACGTGATTAAGTGCTGGATGGAAAAGACATCCCTCATGACCGTCCGACAGATCAAACTTCTCCATAATGTATACCGTTAACGTGGATAAGGCCTGGAGGGAAAACACATCCCTCATGACCGTCCGACAGATCAAACCTCTACATAATATATAATGTTAACGTGATTAAGGGCTGGAGGGAAAACACATCCCTCCTGGCCGTCCGACAGATCAAACTTCTCCATAATATATAATGTTAACGTGGTTAAGAGCTGGAGGGAAAACACATCCCTCATGACCGTCCGACAGATCAAACTTCTCCATAATATATACTGTTAACGTGGTTAAGGGCTGGAGGGAAAACACATCCCTCCTGACCGTCCGACAGACCAAACTTCTCCATAATATATACTGTTAACGAGAATAAGGGCTGGGGGGAGAACACATCCCTCATGACCGTCCGACAGATCAAACTTCTCCATAATATATACTGTTAACGAGGATAAGGGCTGGAGGGAGAACACATCCCTCATGACCGTCCGACAGATTAAACTTCTCCATAATATATACTGTTAACGTGGTTAAGGGTTGGAAGGAAACACATCCCTCATGGCCGTCCGACAGATCAAACTTCTCCATAATATATACTGTTAACGAGGATAAGGGCTGGAGGGAAAACACATCCCTCATGACCGTCCGACAGATCAACCTTCTCCATAATATATACTGTTAACGAGGATAAGGGCTGGGGGGAGAACACATCCCTCATGACCGTCCGACAGATCAAACTTCTCCATAATATATACTGTTAACGTGGTTAAGGGCTGGAGGGAAAACACATCCCTCATGACCGTCCGACAGATCAAACTCCTACATAATATATACCTTTAATGAGGATAAGGGCTGGGGGGAGAACACACATCCCTCATGACCGTCCGACAGATCAAACTTCTACATAATATATACTGTTAACGTGATTAAGGGCTGGATTTAAAACACATCCCTCACGACCGTCCGACAGATCAAACTTCTCCATAATATATACTGTTAACGTGATTAGGGCTGGAGGGAAAACACATCCCTCATGACCGTCCGACAGATCAAACTTCTACATAATATATACTGTTAACGTGGTTAAGAGCTGGAGGGACAACACATCCCTCATGACCGTCCGACAGATCAAACTTCTCCATAATATATACTGTTAACGTGATTAAGGGCTGGAGGGAAAACACATCCCTCATGACCGTCCGACAGATCAAACTTCTACATAATATATACTGTTAACGTGATTACGGTCTGGAGGGAAAACACATCCCTCATGACCGTCCGACAGATCAAACTTCTCCATAATATATACTGTTAACGTGGTTAAGGGCTGGAGGGAAAACACATCCCTCATGACCTTCCGACAGATCAAACCTCTACATAATATATATACTGTTAACGTGATTAAGGGCTGGAGGGAAAACATATCCCTCATGGCCGTCCGACAGATCAAACTTCTCCATAATATATAATGTTAACGTGGTTAAGAGCTGGAGGAAAAACACATCCCTCATGACCGTCCGACAGATCAAACTTCTCCATAATATATACTGTTAACGTGGTTAGGCACCGTTTCCAATTATCGTTCGCGAATGAATCGTTTATTTCGTCAAATTTTCTCGAAGTCGCGATTTTCCAAGGCGCGAGGGAATGAGTTTTTTTCTTCAAAATAAACGATTCATTCGCGATCGCTGTTCGAATGGGTTTTTTTTCTGCTGGCAATCGTTTTTCAATCGAGAAAATTCTCGCGAATAAAAAGCGATATCGCGATTCAATCGCTTTTTAATCGAGAAAATATAAACGACTGAAAAAAGAACGATTGAGGAGTATAGCCGAAAGTACTACGCCATTGGTTCAGCCTGACTGACCCGCATACACGTTCGAGTTTCTAACACTTCAGTCAGACTATATAAAGTTCGGTCATTTTTTCTTCTTCCTTTTCCATGCTTTGCCTGTGTAAAACTATAGCGTGTTTCTGTACAGTTGGCGGTTATATAGATACGATGGGGATATTGAAAGAAATTGAAAAAAAATATCTATATATATACATAGGAATAATGGTTATGCATATAATTATAACTTCATATTTACATATATTTTGTACGGGACACAGGCCCGGATATGATCAGATTGGGTCATTTGCACTTGCAATTTCGTCTAATATTTTGGGTATTTCTGTGTTTTAAAGCTGGTATTATTCCAGATTTCTTGTGTAGTATTTTTCGTGAACGTTTTTGGCATCTGTGCGGGCTGAAATTTTGAGTTGATTCATCAGATTTTCGCTGTACGCGTGGTTTTTTGTCCTACGATCACCATTTTCCTTGTGTAGATAGATGGCGCTGTATTGAATATAACATTGTCATACGGGGCTTTTGAGTCTTCGCAAGCACTTAATTATTAATATATAGCGCGGGCTATTTGTAAAAAATTTCACAACTGGTTAATCCAGTAAGAGATGAAATTATATAATATTCAGTTGGTTTTTGGCTTGAGCTTCCCTTTGGAATCATTCATAGTTCATTTATCAAAATATAAAATTAAAATAAAAAGTATTGTACATATGCGAATCCAACCGTTATATGCGATTCAGTCAAAAAGATATGTATTTGATATAAATATGAAATCACTGCCGCGAATATTCTTATAATAAATAAAATTAACTTGATGGACTTTTTGAACTTATTCACATCTCAATAGTTTAAAAACTGTACCAAAACATGAATGGATACCCTTTCCTAATGTATGTTTTACTATAACAAAATATACATATTTAATTACACTATTTTTCACCTTAATTAACCTAAAAATTCTCGGCTGGAGGGCTAAGCTGTTCTGGGTTATCGCCATGCGCCCATTCACACCTCTATCAAGCCTGTGCCGTAATCATTCTGATAATGCAATCAACGAACTCAAATCCACTTATGACCTGTACCCGGTATTTACAAAACAAGATATTGTGACTATCATCCTGTATCATTAATACATTGTCGACTCACACGATTATTGAATAAACATGTAATTTTGTCATTTACGCTTCGCCAGAGTAAATCTGAGCGCGAACGTCACAGGAAGCATGGTACAGGAATATGAAAAGATATTTCCAGCATACGCCCTACTTCGGCTTGTAGGAGACTATAGATCGTGAATCATATATATTATTCGGTTATCTTACGCATTTATACAGTATAGTATAGTAATATAGGTTTTTCCATCGACAAATCCGCAATCAACATTACATGTAGTTCCCAGTTCGCGGATAGAGCGGCGTACGACGGCAACACGGCCTATGTGTCAAATATCACTCCGCCTCACGATTCTCTCGCGCCTTGAAAAAAACGATTCTCTCGCGATTGAAGATTCGCGATCAAGAACGGATCGCGCATGGGTAAACGATTCAAAAACGATATCGCGAGAGAATGGTTTTTTTCCAGAAAAGGTTCAATCGTTTTTTCTCATTTTTTTTTCTCGATATCCTCGCGACTGATTCGCGATTGATCGTTTTTCAATCGAGAAAATTGAAGAAAAATCGCGACTGAAGAAAAAACGATTAATGGAAACGATCCCTTAATTAAGATCACTTTAGGAACTCCATTGCTGTTGCATTGTGCAAAATGTATTGGTTGACAAAATAAATGATTGTTCAGTTATATAAATTGTTACGTCATCTGTCTCTGTTTACTCGCTAATTTACACCTGTTTGCAATTATATCGCTTGATGTTGGTAAATGCATTAGGAACTTCATCCATGGAAAGAGATTTAAAATTACATTCACTCTTGTCTTATATGATGATCCGACCTCGAAGGTGATAATGCTCACCTTTTCAAGCGAGTGGGTTTTCGGCCATAGATTTTCGATGCAACAGATTATTTTTTTGGATTAAAATCGCACCTTTACGTGTTTACGTGCCATTTAACTTATGATCGAAACAGGCGTTATGAATGATCGTCAGACATCTCGAGTTTGGCTGTTTCAAGTTGATGTCCTCGATCAATATAGTGGAAAACCGAGTCTAATAATTTTTTGAGTTTGAGATAATAATAGTTTGAATGACGTGATTATATCGATTTATTTATCCAGAAAATATCTCAATCGATATTTTGCAAAGCCTGTGTGTTGCCATACTTAATTCATCTGAGATGTTTTTTATAAGATGAGGAGCCGATAAGACGTCCAGTTGGGATATATGCTACATCACAAACTGTCGGGACTTTATTCCGTTATTTGCCATTAGAACACGCAACGGCTTAACCCCTTTGACATGATCAAGCAGACGTGACCAGTCCTGAGGATATCGTCATTGGATTACTGTTGAAATAATATAATGCAAACCTGTAAGATTGGCATTCGATGTCAGCGAAGGAAAGTTTACATGATTAGAATCCGAACACTTATTGCAAAAAATATGCTACAAACACGCTCAATGGAAAATAAGATATCTTTCATGCCTGACTGAACAGATGCTCATTTCTTTCTTCTGATAGATGACTGTTATAGCAGCCATTGAATTGTCATATCTGGCCTCGTTAGTGCGTCTGTGCCTAGTGCCTTTCTATTTAGAATTTGGAAATAATTTGTGGTCAAATAGAATACGATGCTGGTTGTTTTATAATTCGATATATATCGAATAAATTTCGATAAGTAGCTCAAAATTTCCATTTACTCAGAGTTGTGAAATGTTTTCTCGTTTAACTTTGAGTATTTTAGAAATCAAACATTGATGATGACTTATTCGTTTGCTTTCAATTCTCACTCTATGTGGTACACCATGTTCTGGCATGTAGGAAGTTATCTCATCTACTCCGTCGTTGACAGTTAGACCTTTTTGCTTCATCTCACACACACTGTGTTCCTATGTGTTATGGGAAATGAGCGGTGCCCATGACGAGAATAAAGATAGTTCTGTCGTCCGGCATTTATCTGCATTTGATGGAATAAGCGATCTGAGAGGCTCGAACGGTTTTATCTCATTTCTCCAAATTTGTTCAGTCTGTTGATGTTTACCATCTGCCCGTGAAACACGCCGTGACCTGCCATCACTTATGCTGAGCAAGACTGCTTCAGCTTGAATGCGCGCCGTTACATAACTAAAACAGTCAGCGAGTGAATACAACTGAAACATTGTGAAGGGCTAGTAATTCACTGCCCTCTCTTAACTCGGTTTATTTATATCCCAATTCGGATATAATAGCGTTTGCTTTCTCCGAACATGAAAGGCAACGTGCCCAGGATTCGTTCCTTGTCAAAGTGAAATATTTGTATAGGCGCGCATTGGATCGCGAAATTTCAATTCGATTGTTAATTCCTTCTCTATCCAACAATGACAGGGATATCAACATTGCCTATGCCGAAGTTTAACCAGTGACGCACGTACACATGCTAACAGAAGGAAATGACACTGAAATGTTGAGACATATGTACGAAGTTATCAGCATATCGATAGTTACTTCTACAAATATTTCCCTTAAAGTGTTAGTCAATGCCACAAGATATTATTGCAGAAATTCATCAAATTCTTTTATAAATATCGTACGCTGACGCCAAAATACGATTTCAGGGGCTACTTTTCGTAAGTTGTGTCTGATTAAGAAATAAGACAAGAATGACAGATCGCGATACAAGAGGATGAGTTTAAGTTTGATCACGAAAGGCCCTTCGTGAACACACGTGAAGATTGTTTTAATTGCATCGCGATCTATCCTACTTCTTTCATCACAAAACACAAGGAATTATTTATATTCTAGTATATTGCAAACGGCACAATGTGGCGTGAAATCTTCGTGAAAAGCAATATGTTATCATGAAACTAATTACTGGTTGACTAACACCACTATACGTGGCAAAATGCATTGGCCCATCAATTAATCGAAACAAGCAACACCCGACCGGCAAACGCGTGCCTGAAATCGACACGCACGAGACAACAGCCCTGGCCATGTTAAGACGCTATTAACGTTCAGAATGACGAAGACAACGCATTTCAGGACTATTCGAATGAAAGCGTGGACCTTGGATTTTTTTTAGTAAATTATTGCTGTCCGGGTTCATTATCAAAACAAAAGAATTCAGCTTAACCTGGCGTATTTACTACCAGTCTCCCAGGTATCCCAAGCACGTCACTGCTGCATATTCAAAATAATTCAAAAATGAATCTCTCTTTGACTCCAAATCTTTGTATTTCACAGTCTCTCATGACGCGATACATCGGCATTTTCCAGGGCGATTTCTTCACACTGTTGAAACTGTATGAGCTTAACCGATGGTTAGATGGTAATGCGCGAGGCTGTTCAATTTTTCGCGCTGTCCTACTTAGTGTTATCCCGAAGCCCTGAAAGTAGACAGTCGACGGCGAGAATGATGATGGACAACCGGAAATTGACAAGTTCGGTCGTCTTCTTGCATTTATTTTCACGGAACCATTGATGCGGAAGGTTCCAATGCCTTTGCCTCATTTCCACAATTGTGTCACGCATGTTCATTTTCACCTTCACTGACCTTGAGATACTCTGTGCTAATTCACATGTGGATACTAATGACTTAGTCTGACTGAATGCCGTTACATGACATGATCATCTAGCTATCAGAGATCGTGGCGCTCAACAAATCCACACTTTCCTTATCTGCACTTACCTCACTCCCGGTGCAAGAATAGCGTACTGGTGAAGAAAAAAGCAAGGTATTTCCATGTGTATGAATGATCCAGATTGGCGTTTGTTTTGTACGAATATGTCACTTATTTCTCTAGTATTGGTATTTGGCGATGATATATGTTAATGTGACGTAATAACACCTATAACAAATTTCGCACAGATTCGACCTTCTTGAGACTTCGAAATCTAAACTGAACGTGCAGTTTGTTTAATGATGATCTGCTACATGTATAAGATGGCTATAACATTGGATTTATTGTATCACAGCAACTAGTATAAAATTGGGAAATGATCGGGACCTGATCAAAACAAGTGACTACTTTAGATATAAAACATTGATTGGTGCTAAAACTGAATTATCAGCATCGATGTCTGCCAAAACGGTACTATAAAAGGTCCTAGCACCTGGTAGATAGTAAAATTTACTTCTATTTATTCGATTTTTTGGGGACGGGAGCGAAAACAGTTTATGTTTCTGGAAGAATATAATTTATTTTATTCTGACGGATTATAAGAGCAGTTGAATTTCTGATTTGAAACACAGTGTAAGAAAGATACATGTTTAGTATGTGGAACCACACATGTACATGTACAATGATTCAAGAGAAGAAAAGTCGTACATGAACTGGCGCTCCATCATTCTAAAAGATTTGTTTATTTTACATGATTCGGGTTTACAATTAATCTGTTGGTAATTTTTTATTTCATTTGTTAAATTAATTGATCCAGCCTAGCCTGTGAGAGTGCGAGTTTGTCCTTTTAGTTTGTACCAGCTAAGAAGTATTTTCTTGTGCTGTATACATTCTTCAATGCGGTCAACGATATATTGCAGGGTTTCAATGAGCACATGACAGCGATTACATATGGATCCAATGATGCTGAGGGTGATATGAACTCTCTATGCGGAAGGTTAATCCTGAATGACCCCTCGGCGCATAGCAAAATTCTGATCATGCGTTCACTGGTGCTGTGTCACGGACAATAGTCGTTTTAATAAAATGATAGACATACCTTGCTATGGGTACTTTATAAACTAAAGAACGAAATTCTAAAATTCTAGATTCCTCATGTTTGTCCTATATTGGACGATATACGACACTTCCTCTCGTGGCTACATTCCAAAATGGTCCTATTTCAAATACAACTTGGACGGGGTGGATAGATTAAGGCACAGTCTGCAACATATTAATTGGTTATAGTTGAGAATTACGACAGTCGCGACATTGACTTTCAAAATATTATTTACTCCATTGACTGTTTTTCACTTAGTTAATACCGAGTGGAAAACCTTTTCGCATGATTCTTGTCGTTTCTGTATTTCCGACGGCGTCGCAATCGTAGTAAATTTACGAATGAAGCACGTGCTCAAATCGCAACATTCAGGGCCGCAGTCAGGATTTACTGAGGGGTGTTTCGCCTTGACTCCAAAAGGGCACATCAGGGGGTTCGCTGTATGGTTAAAGGGGCAAATAAGAGGTTCGCTTCAGTTTGAAACGGGCATTTATATGAGAAAAATATATAAACATTTCCGAAAGCAGGGTTCGCCCGAACCAAGAACGCCCCCTTGGCTACGGGCCTGACATTGCAATGACGACAGCTGTCAACCCAACACAATCCGCTGTTCACAGGAAGCAGTGCACTTGTTTAACTAAGTTATGTTGCTATGTGGAGATGTAGATTGCTTTGATACTAACTCGATAGAAATTTTCGTGGAGCGTATATCTTATCTCGTGTAATAGAAAATCCTCTAGAATTTTCTTACTCCATCAGAATCAATCAGCAGAGCTCTTGAACCGGCCGGGAAGCGCACGCGCTGCTTGAGGGTGGAGTCAGCAAAACTATGAAGGCAATGGCCTCGAGCTGGTACATATCAACGCCGTACTCGGTATGACATAAGTAAATGAATCTGGCATCATTGATTCTTTATAACATAAAAATGCGCCGACGCAAAGTCTGAAAGTTTTAAAACGACAGCAAATCATTGTCTCTGCACTGAAATATCGTTTTTTAAGTTTTTTTAGCCCCCATCGCCTGAGAGAATAGACCGGCCCAAGTGAAACACCAGATCACGGGATCAGTTTTTGTTGTCCGGGGTAATTAAATTTCAAATGAGTACGATGGCCACATTTATTCTTTAATTTAGCAAAAACAACAGTTGTAAATGATGCTTTAGAATAGAAATAAATGTTTTTCCTCCTCTATCTGCTAAGGTAATGGACTGTTACACGAAATTGCCTTTATCGTTTAGGACTCAGCCAGCGGCTCAGTCCCAAAACAATAGGCAATTCCGTGTTATCACCCATTATCTGAGCAATTAGAGGAAGGGAAACGAACATTTATTTCTTAACTCGAAGTAAGAGATCTGAGAATGGGACTGATGGGACTCAGACTCACGTCCTCTATGACTTGAACCTCCGACCTCACATGACTGACGCTTTAACCCATTGAGTCATACCCTCCCATGTCTTCATATATAACATTGGCGTCTCATGTCAGGGACTTTTAGCGAAACTTCCTTCGATTCTAAGATAAGTTGTTACGCTTAAAATAAACGTTCTTCAATTACAAATCAAGCCAGCTGACAGCAAAACTGCATATAATACTGTCATTCATTGCCAGTCATGATATTTACTGACTGTAATTCGACAGAACACCTTTTTTGTTCTGAATGGCTCCTAGAAGAGTCTCGCCTCATATCCTCAATGGTGTCTACAAGGTTAAATTTACTGATTGATGCACACCCAAAGAGGACCGATGGAAAATCATTCTGGCCGACTTCACGCTACACAAAACTAACATCTAGCGACTGATCACAAATCGGACGATGGTGATTGCACCGTAGTTTCCTACTTCATTCTACATCGTCCAAATCTGAATATATTAGTGAATGTTCTTGCAAAGTATTAATGGTCTACGTGATTCCACTGCAGCTGAACGCGAACGAGTTGCACTGTCCCGCAAAGTAAATGTGATCGCGTTTCACTTTTTGTGCAGTTCCCATATATTTCGGCCTGACAATATCATCGAGAAATTTTGTTCACCGTGGAAGGTATTTTTGTTGATTAGTCTACATTGTCTTCATTGTCGATTTTTAAATTGACATCTCAAGTTTTGGTTTTCGAGGATAAGCAACATTTGAGAGGTTCACGATATTGATTTCATTTACTTCTTGAATGTTGCTTTGCTGGGTATTGCGTCACTCATACCGAGCGCGACCACATCAATATTGTCCTGATCTCATTTGCTGAAATGGTAAAATAACACTTGTTCAGATGTTTGGTAAAGATATATATCCATATCATTATCCGCTGGTGTGTTTCTCTGTTATTCAACGTCAGTACACGCAGCATGTTTTCCAATACATGATATCACTTTTCGCTTATGCACACAATTGAGATTTGATTTAGAGGGACGAAATCCCAAAGCGATTATTTTTTCCGTTGCTTACTCGTCAGAAAACGATATCAGGGACATTATGACATTTTATTTGGAATTTGAATTTGAATTTGGAATTTGAATTTGAATCAGTGAAATGTCTAACTTTTTTTCCATATCCAGACTCTTTCTAGAATAGGTAGGAAAGGCATGCAGTTGGCAAGTAGCATGCATATGATGGTGGCGAGGTAGAATTGCGTAGGCTCAGGAGAAGTCAAATAATTCAACACACACTAACAACACCCTCAAAGGCTATGAGCGATGCTCGCATTTCGTGGGTTTCTGTATTTTACTAATCATGATTTTTGTAGCTGTTTATGTTCATTGATGACGCAATAGCATTTTTTCGATTCGTATTTGCGATGTTGACAATTTACAATACTTTGAAATCCCGAGGAATACCGCCTGATAACGTCAAAACCACATTTGCTGAACCAGAAAAGATGAACACGGAATTGTGCATTCAAAGTCGACGAATGCAATAAACGAAAAAAAGCCTATGTTCAACCAGAGAAAACAAACACTTTCTCGGTTAGTTAATACAGACAAGCCACTTCACTATCGATGACCCAATGCGTCAGCATTTCCCGATTGTATATGTAGTCTGCTAGAGAACAGTTCAATGTTAAAACTATTTAATGAAAAAGAACATCGTCCTGCCATCAACTTTCTGTGTAAGGTAGAGACATATTTGCCACAAACGAGAGAGACATTTGTAAGTTCGATGCAGTAGAAAGCAGGGAACACGACTTATTTATGGTCATCAGACATCTCAGGTTGCTCTTTGAAGTTGATATTTTTCGTCAAAATTGTGGATACCCAAACAGAATTTAAAAAAAAAGAGATAACAGTTTGATTTAGAGAGTTTATATCTGATGATTGCGTGTTGATTTATTTCGAAATTTTCTCAGTCAATATTTCACCAAGCCTGTATGTTGCGATACTTAATTTCTCTGAGATGTTTACCGAGAGGGCGTCTAGTAGAGATATATACAACATCACAAGCTGTCGTTACTCTATTTCATTAATGCCATTAGAACACGCAATGGCTTAACTATTTTTGACATGATCAAGTAGGCTTGATCAATCCTTAATATCGCTTCATTAGATTACTTTTGCAATTGGATAATGCATTGGCATTCAATGTCGGAGCAGGACGGGTTGGCCCTACCTGTCCTGGGGGAGGGGCAAAACGCCCCCCCCCCCTACCAAACTTTCTGCGCTATCTCCGGAACGACAAAAAATGGAGAGCTGAAACTCCATGGCTTTATAGTTTATCATATTGGGGTCATTTTGAGCCTATTTGCATCAATTAATCCCCCGCTCCGAGCAGAGGATCATGGGTGAATTCAAGATGGCGTCTCTGCTCTTCCGCGTTGAAAAGTGGGCAAAAACTATTTTATTTCACATCAGATTAATATTTGCTAATATTTTTCATGTAGTTTTTGCGGAGAAATTGCATAAATAAAAAAATCGGAAAATCCGACCGAAAAATCGACCAAAAATGCCGTCACTGTGACGTCGTTAAAGCGGCCGTCTTGGATTTTTTTTACAATTTCGGTTAGAGCTTGGCCCAAGAATATAGTGAGGTAAGTTTCAGCCCTCTAGCTCAAGTGGTAAGGAAAATATATAGTAGGGGGGGGGGGGCATTTCGAATCCCGATACTTTGAGCAACGACAAACCTGTTCTACAACCACGCTCATTGGAAAAAATATATTTCAGTCGTGATGCGTTTACAAATTTACGTCCATTTCTTTCTTTATCATTTATCATATCTGGCTTCGTTAGTATGCATGTAGGCCTACATACGTCTAGTGCCTTTATATTTAGAATTTGGAAATAATTTGTGGATTAATATCGTACGACGGCGATTCCTCCAGAAATCGTCCTGTATCCTGAAATTTTCCGTTATCTCAAAATTCTCATTTTTCATGAATTTGTTTTATCAGTGTAACTTTCGGTGTTTTCGAAATGAACTGGTGATCATGAATTACTCGCCGCATTTGCTTTCAATTTTCACGCTAGTTTAACACCTTATTTTGGCAGGTTAAACGTTATCGTATGGGTGTTCAAATATCAGTATTTATTTGCGCGTCACAGTGACGAATATAAAATTAACGGCGAGAAATGCGCTGATGACTGCTAGAATTTCCAACGCTAGCCTTTCCCTCTGCCTCAGCTTCATTGTGCATACAGTGTTATGGGAAATTAAGGGAAGCGAGGCATGACAAGATCGAAGCGGGCAAACAGAAATCGGTCAGTTCTGTAGTCTGTCATCTTTCTTCGTTTCTTTTCTTGGAATCATTCATTTGAAAGGCTAGAACGGTTTTACCTCATTTTCTCAATTTGAGCCCATATGACCGTGAAACACTCATTGACTACCCACACTGAATAACACTGATGTATCGGCGCGCAATCAGGCTGACAAATTTAAGCAACCAGTCAGTCGTTGTAAGTCAGACTTTTGCGAATGCTTTGTATAGGGCAAGTAATTCACTGCGCTATCTTATTATAAAGTCGGTTTATTTCTGTCCCAATACGATTTTCTTTTTTCCCGTACATCAAAGACACCATCTCCAACCCTTTGTCAAAGTTAACTATTTGTATTGGCGACATAAATCTTGAAATATCAACACGATTGTCTTGGAGGGGAATATTCTTTTAACGTCCCGGGAGAAAACACAAATTAAAAAAGTGAAATATTATTAGTTATTCAGGTTTTCCCCCCGGTGTGTCGAAAGTTACGATCTTCCCTGAAACTCGTATACCCTGAGGCGTCAGCCGAAGAGTGTATGAGTTTCAGCGAGGGTCAAAACCTGAATAACGAATTTATTACCCCTTAAGCCTTTTTATTTTATAGCGAAAATACTGAAAAAGGTATATCATTTATAACCAACGGTACAACGTACAAATCCAACAGGCCATTTCGGTTACGAAACTGTCCGCATTTTGCTACTACACTGTGAGAAAGGCGCGCCACAACAATCCATTTCGATCTGCTTTCATTCGGAAAGCGTCTTTTATTTTTGGAAGAAATGACACCTTTTGATGAGTTATGCAGGGGCGTCGCTAGGGGGGGTCGTCAGGTGCGAACGACCCCCCCTTGGACGCGCAAAAAAAAAACAGAAGGAAAACCAAAAAAAACAAAACAAAACAAAAACAGAGAAACGAAAATAAAAACAAAACAAAAAAGCAAAAGGGAAAAGAGAGAAATAAAAAATGCCGCCCACTTTTGATTTAGTGGGAAGGGGGGGGGGGGGGCGAATATCTTTGGGCCCCCCACTTTTCAGCATCCCTAACTGACCATGTCCCAACATAAAAATTACAGATGGAGTGCCAGGACGTGTAGTGGTGTGTTATAGGCCTGTTTTGTTTGTGTCAAACCAGGAAGTCAAATGGAGTATATTCTTCAATATCGATGCGGGTTTTTGCGAAACAAATGTGAAAATAGAACCATAAATCTATATACATTGTGTTCAGATTTGTTCCGAGAAAACGCGTAAAACGCATCTCCGGCAACCGGAGACCCCGGAGCTTCCGGGGCCTAGGCGGCCCCTGGATCCTCGCCTGTCAGGTTGTGCGAATCGCTCATTTTAGCTTTGTGTAAATGAATGGCTCTCATATTTGTTCTAATGTTCCATGAGTCCATCGCCTTTTTATGTGTTTTCTTTTTAATGTGTTAAATATAACTAGAAAGTCAAATGGATTCGCGGGCATGAAGTATGATTTTTTCAATATCGATGAGTCCTATAAATGCGAAACATACGTGAAAATAGAACCATAAATCGGCATATATTATGTTCGAATTTATTTCTGGGAAAACGCTCAGAACACGGAGCTTCCGGGGCCTAAGCGGCCCGTAAACCCTCGCCTGTTGGTCTGTGAGGATTTCCTTGTTTTATCTTTGCGTGAATGAATCGTATTGGTAGGCATATTGGTTTCCCTCCCAAGAACTAAAAGTCATCGTTTTGTATGTTTTAAATATAACTAGAACGTCAAATGGATGCAGGCATGAGGTGCGATGTTTTCAATATCGATGCATGCTTATAATTGCAAAAAATCGTGAAAATAGAATCATAAATGTGCATGCAGTACGATCAGTTTTATTTCCGGGAAAACGTTCAGAACGCATCTCCGGCAATCTAGGACCCCGGAGCTTCCGGGGCCTAGGCGGCCCCTGGACCCCCGCCTGTTGGGCTGTCATAGTGGGCCCCCCACTTTCAATTACGTTCCGGCGACACTGGGTTAGCCTATACGAGGTATATCGGCCCAAAGCATTATTATTGTGTTTTCAAGATGACAAGAGAATAAAATATAATACTGATATTTGACAAATGATGTGTTAGTTTAATTGTTGGAAATCGCTCAGAATGCATCTCATGCCATCTAAGGTTCAAAAAGCTGTATAATATAACCCTAAATCTGCATACATTATGTTCAGATTTAATTCCGGGAAAACGCTTAGAACGCATCTCCGGCGATCTAGGACCCCGGAGCTTCCGGGGCCTAGGCGGCCCCTGGACCCTCGCCTAAAGTGCTATGATAGTCGACCCCCCCCTTGAAAAATCCTAGCGACGCCCATGTTATGTGTCGGAAACTTCAGTGAAAGTAATGCACTATGACTTTAAATTTTGACGAGTGAGCTAAAGTTATTCCATACATATTGAGATATGGTCATCTGAACTTTCGAAGCGAGAGCGTCGTTTCCAACTCACGTGAGTTGTTTTTTATATACCCCGAGTAGCAAAACGTCACTCGGGGTGTAAGGGTTTATACGACCCGACCTTTTAACCAATCACAATCCAGATATTGAATACGAACTTGCTTGTGGGGTAATAAATGTACATGTATTGGCATTTAAAATCGCGAAATATCAATACGAGTGGTCTGAAAGGAAATATACCTCTCATGAATTCCACCGTGACGGAATCACGGTTGGGAAGACTTTTCTTTATTCAAAGCCATGTACTCGGAAGTTCCGCGATCATACCTATGTAGTGTTATGTTTAGTTTGCTATTCTATATGACATCTGTTTACGGATCCATGAAAAATGCACAGATGATCCATTTTCAGTAAATCATGCCTCGAAATGTTCGTGACGGAATCACCTGAAACGGACATGACTCTTGACTAGTGTTGCTTGTCTATTTTTTGCTGCCCTGTTTCGGTCTGATTATTCTTATATGGTATCTCTTACCAACATACAGCACCCAAGGATGATAACATTTTTTTCCTCGTGAGAAAAACGCGATTGGATCATCACAGGGGTTAAATCTAGTCCGTGACGGAATCACCAAAAAAATCATGACGGAATCACGAGTGCGCTTTTTAAATCTTCTCGCTAAAAGAGCTTTATTAATTACACATTTTCTCCAAAAAATATTCCTATGGTGACTTTATCACTTCTACTTATATAATTAAAACTCTGAACTATTTTTACCAAGGGATACAGTTCTCGTCACATGCATATCTTTTCTACAGATGTTTCAAAATAGTATAGTTTTCAGTAAAATGCAACTTTTCTTCCTTGACAATTTCGAACTTCCTGAGTTCTTCAGGTTCAAAAATTGCCGGAAAATATTTCGCGATCAGAAAAAACAGCATGCTAATATATGGTGCTTTTAGCGATGTCCGGTTTTTCATGGAATTCATGCTTTATTAGCCCAATCAAAAACAAGTATATGTATTCCTACCAATACTGATTTTAATTGCATAATATAATGATATACTTATATAACTTTGGGTACTTTCAATATTTCTTCCATGACGGTTGAATGTATTGTATCGTTTGTATGCCAGAATCTCATTTAAGAATTATTCTATATCCCATTCTTCTCCAAACGGTGAGTTGGGAAATAATGACAATACGCATGTTCCCAGAACACGAATGAGCTATCCTCAGGAAACCAAACTTCTTCTTTCATTAACATAACCCCGTAATGAGATCATATTGTTTGGCTTGAAATATTCGGACGTTTGCGCATTAAGTCTGAAACTACCGCTGTTCATGATCTAGCCCCAGCTCAAGTGACCAACACAGTGCAGAGGAGATTGTATGAAAGAATAACCGGGTCTAAATAATAAAATGACGTACTTTGTTTCCGTTACACACATTTGAAGGAAAAGGTGCCTTTATATCCAAAAGGCACCATATGATTATCTCCCGTCTTCTGCGTTTGTAGGACACTATCCATTCAATGTGAAACTCACATTGTAAGAGATTCCTTTTTATCGATCATTTAGTTTAGTTTGGAAGATCTTTTCGGTCGTGCGAGAGAAGATTGGACTATAATTCTTAATATAAATCCCATTTCCTTGATAGGTTTTGTCTGTCATTTTTAGACGTCGGTCGATTTCTAACGTCTTTAGATAGATTCTCATATTGCTCGTCACGAAAAAGCTAAAATATTGCTTAACGCGATGTTAAATTTAACAGGACATGAATGGATACCAACATGGGGAAGTTGATAAGTTCTGTCGACTGCCATGTTCCTTCATTCGTTTCGCCCAGAATCTTTGTTCTGAACGGCTTTAATTTTGTTTAATTTTGATTTGTATCATGACTGACCGTGAAACACACAGTGATTACTCAATCTGAATGAAAATGATTCAGCTTGGTTGCATGCCGTTACATCTTAGTGGATTGGTTGTCCACTAGACTCTCTTTACATCATTGTATGGTCCCATTTTGGATGAAATGGAGTACCTTTGCATCAGAATTTCATAATCTGCACACTTTAGAAATTGAGCTCAGCATGTTTCACGCATGTAGATGTCGCACAACGAAACACTACGTGAGTTTAAAATGGAACAAAATAGTTGGCAGCAACTTCAGGAATATTTGAATGACGAAACCTCAAAGCGGTACACGTCTGGGGATGATTTCAGGCGGCAGCATTGGCATATTTCTAATTTTCAAAAAAAAAAAATGAATTCCTCCTAAAAATCTCACTGGAATCTGAAGCAAATAAGCAATTGCCCGCTAGCAAAAGTAGATCACAATGATTCATAGAAACTTTACAATTTTGGAAAGCTGAGGGAATTATCTTGAAATTGGTATGAAGATACTAGAAAACTATAGTTGCATTATAAACCTCTCGGGGGCAAATCCATGGGAATTTCATAAAGCTAATTCGTGACTGACACAGTCCAAGAATAGGAAAGGTCCTCAATATGGGCGATTTTACAGATCAAACAGCATGATTTGTTCTGGTCAGTCCTAAGACATCAACATCACAGAAAATATGTAGAAAGTTCTAGAAATTTTAACTTTAAATGAATTTATTAGAGATTTTGTAAAGAGCAAAATTTCCATCATCATTATCTGCTGGTGCGTTCTTGTTTTTAGCCTGTTTGCACGCAAATGCGTGACACCTTTGTTCCGAGAGACTAAAATCTAGAATCTTTTCAATAAATTATTTTATATATTACATAATGTTGACCGTATGACCGATACTTATTCTGATTAACTGCATGGCAACTTCGTCTATTGGATTTAAAAGCCGATAATTTAAATATAACAATTTATCTATGTTTGGACTATATCAGCTATGGCTGGCGAAGTCTTATGGAATGTACATTCAAATTCTTCTCTTTCTGACTTTCGTTATATTATATTTTTAAAAATGGATGTAT
Organism: Hanleya hanleyi; assembly: GCA_036873755.1. Lineage (NCBI taxonomy): Eukaryota > Metazoa > Mollusca > Polyplacophora > Lepidopleurida > Hanleyidae > Hanleya > Hanleya hanleyi. The sequence goes on from JAVTVY010050968.1 coordinate 23,538, forward strand.
TCCAATCAAATTTCACCTGTCAGAGGCAATATTCCAGTTACTGAAATTGTTAAAGGTCAAACAGGTCAAAGGTCACCGTCACGGTGCCCCGAAAAGAAATTATTGAAAATATTTTGTGTACTCTCGACCAAGGGGTCAGATTACGATCAAACTTCAGGAATATATTCCACATATGACAATCACATTTTTGTGAGTGAATGTATTATAGAAGTAGGCGATGTGTCGGATAAGAGTGGGATGAAGGAGGTCTAGGTCACTGACCACTAACTTACCTGAAAGACTCGTAGATTTCGCTTTAATGAAATAATCTATTGTGAAAATTAGGCTCTTGTTTCTCCTAATTCTCAGCCTAAGATGTTTAATTACCTTTGTAATAATTACGATTTATTGATTCAATTTTCCATTTTGGAAGACGCAACAGAAAAGTCTAGATATCAAGTCGACGGTCTGCCCTTGAGGGCTGAGTTTATTAGTACCGATACGAAGTCAATTTCACAAAGTATTTCCACGTTCCAAAAGGAAATATTTACACGCATGGTCTTTAAACATTCTGCAGCTTCTAGCTCAAGGATTCGAAGTTTGGGCATGAAATATAATTGTCCTATCGTTTATGATCGGCCATCAGTAACCTAAAACGTCTGTGATTGGGGTATAGATCATAGTTGTGATAACACCTGGATCAAAATGAGACATATCAGTTGTTCTCCTCGTGGCAATAGCTCCCTCATGAATATATTGCAATCATGGCTTATTTAATCTCAACATAGTTATCCCATACCTTTTCACGTAGTGAGACAACCAGGTATTTCCCTGAATTTAACTATGATCGCATTAATTCGTCTGATGCATATACTACAACTTTGTTTTCCGCGGGTTTGAAAGTACGAGATGATACAATTTCTCTCATTCCATTTACACATCGCGCTATGGGAACTTGTGGATGTACAGTCGATGGCAAGTATCTCAAAGGACAAACATTATTTATACATTGTGTCATCTTTTGTCAACATTTTGTCCATTTCATTCAACAAATTCCTTGATTCGAAAAGCTCGCACCAGTCTTATCTCATTTATTCAAATTAGTCTAAGAAGATAATATCGGTCTGACGGCCAGATGAACACATATTGCTAACTGGCCTAGCTGCATGTTATTATAGAAATGAACTATTTATGTGATTATCAGAAATCACTCACTAACAGTAGCTCGAAAACTACTCTCGTAGTTTATGGATATCTGTCCCATTGTGAGTAAAATTACCGTAAATCAAACACTACCCGAATCTCATTTCTTTCTAATGTGCACAATTTGGATTGGCTTTGGAGCCCTTCCAGACGGTTAAGAGGCTCTATCGTAGAGATTGACAAGTTTACTCCGTCAAATTTTCTTGAAGTCGTGATTTTCCAGGGCGCGAGGGAAGGTTGTTTTCTGTAAATTAAACGATTGATTTTCTTTCGCTGTGGGACTCGTTTTTGTTTCTGTCGAAAATCGCTTTTTTTCAATCGAGAATTTTTTTTCGAATAAATCACCACACCGCGAATCGATCAAGCTTTAATCGAGGAAACTTCAACGAAGGAAAAACCATTACAAAATGATTGCGGATTTTCACTAAATGTAGTGCGGCATGGTTCGAGTTTCGAATACTATACCACAAATAATTAATTTCAATCAGACTACTGCATAATAATGTATAATATACATAATTAGACACAATACATTTTGCTATGGATTAATAGCATAATTTTTCTGAAATGCAATCAATGATGAATCAATGATTGGTATACATATTCCAACATGCGTTTTACTACGGCATGTAAGTGAATATGAATCGTGAATTACGTATATTATCCGGATATCTTACGCATTTATAAAGTACAGTATAGTAATATATTTTTTCCGTCGACAAATCTGCAATCAATATTAAAGGTAATTCCCAGTTCGAGAATATAGCAGCACACTATGGCAACAAGGACTCCGTGCCATATATCAATCCGCCTCCAGATTCTCTCGCGCCTTGTAAAAACTATTCCCACGCGATCGGCGCCACATGATGTCAAAGGGATCAAGTACAGGGGAACCATTTAAAAAAAGACTGCATCTTCGCGACTGATCGCTTTTCAATCGAGACATTTAAAAAACAAATCGCGACTGAAGGAAGAACGATTGATGGGAACGCTCCGCTCGTTTTCCCCGGGTTGTTCTCTCTTATCATACCCGTACAGATAACCATTCCACGGACACCGACGCATTTGGAAAACTTTTCCAACATTTTGTTTCTTCTTGCAGAAAGGAAGGACATGTATATTGGAGATAACATGCACGTGGTGGTGGTGGGATCATCAAATTTCGTTATCTCACGAGAGGTCGTATAAACCCATAGGTTTAAATCACAAAACAACCGTTTCTAAGCCCTTTTTGTACATGTTGGCGTTGACATAACTCTCGGGGATAACTGCTTGATGAAGTCACTAGCACAGTTGAAGGAAGAGACAAAATAAACATGAAATTACACAGTTCGAAATCGACAGGCAATACTGGTGCTACGAAATCAAGCCGATACCCAATGATTAAACTGAAACGTTTTACTAAATCAGTTTACACT
>JAVTVY010050969.1:0-25908 GCA_036873755.1 Hanleya hanleyi
TTTTTAGGAATACTAATTTTATGTATTTAAGTCAATGTACATCCTTACGGTGGCCCATATACGACATGCTATTAATTTTAGTTTGGTATATATTTTTTTCAGTTTAGTTTTCACCCGAGTGAAAACCTTTTTCAATCCTAAGTTTCCACCCAAGTGCAAACGTTTTCACCGGGATGATTGTTAGAACGAGACACTATTCTTTTTTGGTATAACTCATTTACATAGAAACGCGAAAAGTGAGTCCTTGTGACCACCAATTAATATATTTTGTAGACTTCATTTATGGCTAATTGTATGTATACATTACCGGAAGTTCAACCTAAGGCGCTTGCAAAGTAATGGTGTATTCATGACGTACACCGGGTATATTTATTACCTATTCAATGCAAGTTTGGATAACGATGGTCCATAAAGGGCATTAAAGAATTAGGGTGACATATAGGGGACATCGATTTTTTTTACATTGTTTTTATTACATTTTCTGCCTTTCTTGGGGATGTTCTTGATTGTCGTCTATTTTCAATAAACAGATTTGAGTTTATCACATGTTTTGTTCACATTTTTGTCATTTCTAGTAACGTCGTCATAAATGACTTTATCTCTTTTTTTGTTTTTTTTTTTCAACGAAAACCAAACAAACTCTGGAAACGTTTACACCGTTAAACCGCAGAGTAAACCTTTAAACCGCGAAGTAACTTTTAACCCTATACCAACCCTGTTGGTTTCTTGCTCGTATCTCCGGAACGACAAAAAATTGGAGAGCTGAAACTCCGCGACTTTTTAGATTATCATATTGAGGTCATTTTGAGCCAATTTGCATGACCCCCGAGCAGAGGGTCATGGGTAAATTAAAAATGGCGGCCATGTGGGGGTACCAGAAAAGTGATGTTTCCGTCATATTTCTTCAAAATTGTTGCTTTTCTGTACGGAAAACTGGGTAAAACTTAGTTTAGTTCATATCAGATTATTATTTACTAATTTATCATGCATTTTTTGCGGAGAAAAAAACAAAAATAAAAAATTCGAAGATTTTGACCGAAAAATCGTCCAAAAATGCTCTGTTGAAAATGACGTCACAGTGACGTCATAATGGAGGCCTTCTTGGATTATTTTACATTTGAGCTTGACCCAGAGATATAGTGTGGTAAGTTTCAGCCCTCTAGCCTTAGCGATAGCGAAAATATATAGGGAGTGGAACTTTCCGCCGCCCCAGGCTGCGGTACACCCCAAATCGTCCAAGCCAGATAGGGTTAAACCGCGGAGTAACATTTACCCTGCGGTTGCTAGCTTTACTTCACGGTTCAAAGGTTCCGCCGTTAATCTAAAGAAATTCTGGCCTGGGATGTTTAGGACCTGTCCAGGCCTAAGGGGGGGGGGCGAATTCGGCCCCCTCCCCCCACCCTCACTAACTACTAACTATTGTTCTTATCCCTTGAAGTAAAGGGTCTCAAACTTACCACACTATACCTTTGCGTCAACCTGTACAAGAAACTGTAAAAAAAAATCCAAGATGGCCGCTTTGATGACGTCACAGTGACGTCATTTTGCAAAAAATACCTTTCTTGGTCGAATTTTTAATCAAATTTTGCGAAAATTGTATTCATGTAATTTTTCCAAAAAAATGCATGAAAAATTACCCGTGAATTTACCCGTGATCCTCTGCTCGAGATGTTACGCAAATAGGCCCAAAATGACCCCAATACACGCTTAAAGCTAAAGTGTTGAAACTTACTCGTAAAGTGATGAAATAACCCTTTCAGTGTGTCCACAGGGGCTGCACTTTAAGTGTCCCTGTGGACACACTTAAAGGGTTATTTCAACACTTTACGAAAAAAGTGTCAACACTTTAGTTTTAAGCGTGTATGATAAACTACAAATTCACGGAGTGTCAGCTCTCATTCTATTGTCGTTCCGGAGATTGCACAGAAAGTTTGGTGGTGGTGAATGTCCCTATCCCAGGCCTTGTAGGGTTAAAGAAGGAATTGTTTGCATAAAATAATCCAAAATATATAGAAAAGCCCGAAAAACTCGGGAAAAGTCGATATCCCCCATAGGCCAACGCATAGAATACATACCCGGTGTGTTCTACATACATGTTTTTTCTTAATCCAGAATATGTCATGAATAAACAATTAATTTGCGAGTGCCTTAGGGTCTTTGGCGATATTTGTGACTGATTACATCTTTAAACGGACTTACTTTCTCACAAATCGCGGTTATTCTTTGTTCCTCAGGATATTTGGTTCCACACAGTCCTCGTAGAACAATTTGGTTCTTTTTTGTATTGTTACTTGGTATTTTGTTATGAGAATTTGGATCTGTATTTTGGTTCCACCTGCTGCGAAAATAGACAACAAAATTTCCCGGAGTGCGGAGAGCACAAGCGCCAAACTGGTTTAACGAAGAGCCAAATTCTGTTGAATTTATCTGAAGAACTAAGAAGTACCAAGATTCCATAGTATTGTGTATTAAAACAACAGATACAAATTCTGTCTGTATGTTGTATTCTTCACTGTAGTGAACAAGCTCTCACGAGACAAGCAAAGAATCGCGAAAGCACGAGGGGAAGCCCTTAGGTGTGATGCAGTCCTACCCGGCTATTTCTTAGCATAAATTTCAAGATTTTTTGTTAAAATTATCTTGGTTTTTTTCATTTCATTTTCGTCCTCACTGATCTCCTGAGTAGGAGGAAGAGACGGAGAGAGGGGGGACTTAGGGCGTTATTCACCTACCTTCAACCGGTGACGTCAACAGGTCACTTTCGGTTGACCTTTGTGAGGTCACTCCCGGTTCCGGTCACGTGATCGGAAGTGACCATGCGCACAATAGCGGACATCATGCGCAGGGTTAAAGGTCACTTTATAACACATGAACGGAAGCGGAAGTGACTTCACAAAGGTCAGACGGAAATGAACTGTTGGCGCCACCTGTCGGAAGTAGGTCAATAACGCCGTAACTCCCCTTTCTATACTACTCTCTGGTACACATGTTCACGTGTAAATTGGATGGAAAATCGGAAGTAGTAATCGAGGCGGACACTGGGATCCGGGTTAGGACTTTCGTCTCCTGGAAGCCAGTGTCCCAGGACATCCAAATCCAGACCTGAATGCCCGACGGACAATTAAATCCAGATCTTAGTGTCTTGGGACACTTACATCTAGACGCGAGTGCCCCCCGGACTCTGGATGCAGCGGGCCACCGTTTCCGTCACACCGGTGCTAGGGACCGTGTGGTCATGTCTTCCAAGTTGCCTCATGAACAGCTACAATAAAAGCGTACCTGAGATACAACACATATCACGAATCGTTAGATTCATGGTATGTGCTTTAGAATAGGTTAACCAGAAGATTATACTGTGAAGTCATGTGGCTCTGTCAGTATGTCGGCACCTCTTCCCACTTCCCTTATATGTGTTGTAATTTTTACCTGTATATGGCAAGATTCTGCTGGTGGAAGTTTTGTCCCTGAGGCCCGGCCCCTGTACAGACCTTTTGGTCTTTGATATATGTTGGCATTATGGGAAGTTGATGCTGGGTCGACATCGGGCCTTACAGACTAGTCTTTCGTGTTTTCATCTGACGACGATACAGCTCACCAATCCCCAGTGTACGAGTTGTCACAGCGACACAGCTCACCAATTACCAATATACGAGTTGTCAGAGCATTTCCATCATAGCTCTCAATATTTGTATCTAATACTGCTTATGCCGTGTGGTCATTTCATCCAATTGTTAGAATTGTTACGAATTGTTAGATTCTTCATATGTGCTTTATAATAGGTTAACCAGAAGACTATACTGTGAGGTCATGTGGCTCTGTCAGTATGTCGGCACCTCTTCCCACTTCCCTTATATGCCTTATAATTTAACACAAAAGTCTACAAAAATTCCCGGGCGGTGTGTTCCACAACACACCCACCATATTTGAAGAACTGCCGGATGAAGGCATTGACGTGTCCATGACCCACCGCTATTTCCCGTACCGAGCCTGCTACGATTTGAAGCTATATTAGAGCCCATGGAGAAGGTATCGGCCAAGACTCAATGGACCCAGCGTCACATACCCTTGAATGTGAGTATCCAGACCAACGTTCCTGGGTATGAGCTGCCCCGGCCTGTTTCGTCCATATGAACTGATTACCCGAATGATGTACTACTTGAAGACCCTTAGTCAAGCCAGTGCGGCACATCTCGCCTCGACTACCTACCGTGAAGTTTTAGTGGCACTTGATGCACGTATTCAAACATCGGCTCCGGGAGACGATACTGAGGACGAATACGAAATCGAGGACGAGGGACCCAAACCACCCAAACCCTATGCCCAGAAACTAAAACTGCGTTTGTTGGAATATATGAACCAATTACCCGTCCTCGGGTTCAATTCCCGGCGGTACGATCTGAACTTGATCAAAGAATTCTTGTACCCTTACTAGCCAAAGCCGGGAACATCAAACACCTCATTAAGAAGACACACAACCATATCGCCCCGTCCACGACTTCACTCCGCTTTCTAGATGTACGGAATTACCTGGCATCGAATTACAGCTATGATCAGTGGGTGAAAGCCTACGATTGTGCCCAGAGGAAAGGCTGCTTTCCATACACTTACATGACCAGTCTCGACCGTCTGGACGAACCGCAACTTCCACCTCAAGAGGCCTTCTACAATGATCTCAAGGAAGAGGCTTTATCCGACGCCCTCTATACCGAACTCCAACAGGTGTGGGTCCGTGAAGGTGTGCAAACTCTCCGGGATTTCCTCATCTATTACAACAATCTGGATGTCGTCACTTTCCTAGAAGCTACCGACAAAATGGCCGCCTACTACCGAGATATCCGAGGAGAAAAACTGTGTCAGAAAATAATCGGATTCGACGCCAATGCCCTCTACCTAGCGGGTTTGGGTAAACCCATGTTGGCCGGTCCTTATACCCGGTGGCGCCCTGAGGGGCGGGAATTCGAACCCATAGTTCTAGAAAACATCTAGCAGAACAATGGCTGGATTGGGAAGGTCAGCGACGAGGCGTCACCATCCGTCACCAAGCCAACCACACGGAAAAACGAATTGGAGATCGGCGCCTTCCCGTAGACGGATTCGCCATTATCAATAAAATACCGACCGTGTTCCAGTTTCATAGCTGCTACTGGCACGACCATGAGTATTCGTTCGCAAGAGGGCAGTATAACGATCGCCGTAGACTGACCCCGGCCACCTTACGTCAGGAAGTGGATCAAAACCGCGACTATATCCAGGGGTTGTACTACGCCTATGTAAAACTATGGGAATTAATGTGAGTTCCATCAGATGCAACGCCGTCTTCTTTCTGTACAATGGTACATCTTTCTACAGGCTGATGGCCGGCTGCTGGATTACCGGACTATTATCACCATGGGCGATATCCTACGCACTGTTCAGACGAAAGACCTCTACGGGTTCGTCGAATGTGACATCCATTCCCTGACCACCTGAAAGCAAAGTTCGCTGAATGTTTGCCCATCTTCAAAAATACCAAGGGGGGACGAGACGACATTGCAGGACCTACCATGCGGACATATGCCGAAGAACATAATGTACTGAAACAACCCGGACGAAGATCCTGCTGGGCACCCCATTTTCTACGTTGGTACCTGAGTCACGGTCTCGAAGTCACCAAAATATACCAAGTGATGGAGTTACGCCCGAGGCTTGTTTCAAGTTTGAGGAGAACGTGACCAAGGCCCGTCGCCAAGGAGACGCCGACTCCAGTAAAGCTATCATCGGAGAAACGATGAAATTACTCGGGAACAGCGGATACGGTAAAACCGTAACCAACCAGGACCGCTATTAAGATCGACATTAAGATTTGTACCACAAAACAAGCCCGCAAACGCACCAACCAGCCGCTGTTTCGGTCCGTCGAGGTCATTGACGACACCACGTATGAAGTGACCTCAGCCATAAAGACCATCACATAAAATCTACCGCTGCAGATAGGGTACATGGTGTACCAGCTGGCCAAACTGCGAATGCTAGAATTCCTATATGACTTCATGGGCGTGTTCTTCGACTAATCAGACTGGCAGTTGATGGAGATGGATACAGATTCCGCGTACATGACCGTTTTCAACACGGACTGGGAATCCTTAGTCAAACCGGAACTACGAGAACGATATGAAAGGGAACGAGATGGCTGGCTGGCGAGAAAAGACCACAGCGACTATGTTAAAAGGATCCCTGGACTCTTCAAGTTAGAATGGAGCGGTGAGGCCATGATCGCCCTGTGCTCAAAAACGTATTATTGCGACGGTGGAGACAACAACAACAAATTCAGCTGTAAAGGGGTCAATCGTCGAAATAATAACATTACCAAAGCCCTGTATCTCGATGTACTCCAAAGCCATGGCAGACCTGTGCCAGTGGGACCAATGAAGGTTTCCGTATCGTCCAGAACCAGATGCGCTCCTACACCCAGCAGCAGGACGCCTTCACCTTCTACCCCAAACGCAAAGTTTTTCCAGCTGGTGTGACCACAACGTATTTGGATATTTAGAGTGATACCCCTATAAATGCTAAAATATAGATGGACTTACACTGCAGATATTGCACTTGACTTCTGATGTTATAATAAGGGAACTAACTGTTGTATATGTGTTGTATTCTCTGTTACAAAATGAAATATGTTTTTTTCCTACAACAATGTGATTTTTGGTTCTTTTGTATACTGTAGTATACCTCTTTTCAAATTTGCATATGACCTTTGTGACGTCACATATAGGGTTCCCGTAGACGTCTCCTGTCTCTTTGAAAGAGCTTATTCGATCGTATTGACCCTAAGAATTTGCATATGACCTTTGTGGCGTCACACGAGCAGCACGTAGACAACACCGATTCATGGAGAATACGTGCGATACATATTGACCCCTGCGCACGATTATTAATATCAGGTAAGGGCATTAACCCGCGCATTGATCTTTGACATCTGTGTGCACTCTATCCCATGATGCAGTAGTTCCGGTTCCGGTCACGTGACCGGAAGTGACCGTTGACCCTGCGCACCATTATTAATATTCGGTATTGTGCGCATGCGCAGGGGTCAAAGGTCACATCCGGTCACGTGATCGGAACCGGAAATGCTGCATGATGGGATAGAGTGCACTCAGGGGTCAAAGGTCAATACGCGGGTTAATGCCCTTATATTACTACTAGCGTTCCACGTCTAGCTGCACATGCGCAGCTCCATTCCCCTCTCCACGCTATTCCAGTTCAAAATCCTGGGTTCAGGTGTCTCGTTGGGTTAAATCACCATGTCTCTAGTTCCTCTGGTTCTCGATACACAACTTCACTTCCGGCTGCGCAGGCGAAGCCCTAGTCTCCACCCACACTACTCTGTGGCGAAAGCCTGCATGGGTCCAGTCGTCTCATTCGGTAAAACCCCTATGTCTCCAGTCGGTCTAGTTTTCGGTACAGCTTGTCACATTCACACTTCTTTAGGGGGAAAGCCTGGGTCCATGCATCTCGTTGGCTGAAATGCTCATGTCTCTATTCCGTCTGATTCGTGGTGCAGTGCTTCACTTCCGGTTGTATATTTGACCTTTACTCATACTTTGACTGTCATGTTACGTCACTACTGTTGATGATGTCACATTCAGTGATTACGACACTTCCGATGATGAAGTCTCAGCCATGTTCGCCCTCGCCACCCTGAACCTGCACCTATGTCTTGAAGGACCCATTTTCCTATTACTCTCATCCTATTTGTTCTCATAGTAAATTTTGTTGTCGGTCTAGTGTTCCCAGAAAACAATAATCTATTGGTCTCATTATATTGATGTTGTTGGCCTAATCATTTGGTTTCATAGGAAAATATTTTAATCTGTCCTCAGTCTAAAGTTCCCAGAACAAAATTCGTACTATAATATTAGTACGGTCTCTGTGTCTTTGTTTGTCAACTTCGTATGGTCAGTTTGTCAGAATTGTCGTGACACTTCGTCCGTACGGCAATTCTTGAAAATTGGCATCTGACCCATTGGGACCGACATTTTAATTTGATCAGAACTGAAAGTCGTGAAACTTCGTCAGGATAGCTTTGATCTAGGCGAGACTAAACATGGGCAAGTTCTGTCGTGATTAAAGATATCCTGGATAGTATCCGAGGATCCAGGATAGTATCCGAGGCAGATTTCATACATCAAACCTTAAACAGCGGCAGTTATTCAGGGGAAGATAAGACACTTACCGGAAAGGGTTATATGAAGGTTGCAATAATCGTCATAATGCAGCCATATATTTGGGTAATCTGTGTCTTTTGTTTGGTCTTTGTTGATCAGGATATATGAGAGCCAATGACGGTCCTATAAAAGGTCCCCGGCAAGAGGGAGAAACGCTCAAATTAATTTGCGTCTACGTGGAGAGTTGTCACCGGTAACCAGTTCATGTGAAGGAATTCCCTCCTTGAATAGGACTATCTATCATTAAAGATAATATATTGTTCTCATTGTATTGTTTCTGTTCTTGTCATTTCATTGTTCTCGTTCTATTGTTCGCAGGAAAAAATACCCCATGGTTGGTCCTGGGCCAGTACCGTCATTTTTCCCCTACTACTATTTACTGTCGGACGGTGTCAGTGTCACGACAGCAAACTGCATACATGGGTGTAATATCTAAAAATAGAAATATAGTTCGTCTGGTTGCAAGGAACATATTAGTTTGTAGGAGATATATTCTTGTGTTTTTTATTTGGTTATCAACATACAAATGCCTGATCAAGTTTCCATTATCAGTGAATCGGGTTTCAAACGATTCATGGAACAAAACGGCGAAAGATCAAGGGACTATATCTTTTAATGTGAAAGGGTTCGTCCAATATCACGTGCTCAAAACAAATAACATTGGAAAAGTGGGTCATGACTAAAAGTCGAGACGATCATACGTCAGCCATAATTTCGGTCTAGTTCGTTCTTTTAAATGGTTTAGTTTTGTTTTACTTCAGGCAAAAAGACTAAGGTACACAGTCTCTTATCTATGGCGGCAGAAAATTACAGCATGGACGGTTGTGTTGTCGTAAACGTTGAATATTTTGATGACGATGGCACGAATCCGACGATATTAAAGATCCCGTACGACATAACATGGCCGGACTTGGAACTGTTGGTGAGTGTCTGGGTGAAATTATAACAACAACATTATAACACCCATTCAGTAAATTATCTGCGTGGTGTAATCAGATAATTGTTTTGCTTATACATCTTTGTGAAGATCTCAGTTTAGAGTGAGTGCCCCAAGAGTGTGAGTTAGAGTTGAATGTTGTTGATTGCACAATGAAAAATGTCGGACAGCTGGTGAAGGGACGTAACTCTTCCCCATAGGTGCTCGGGACAAGAATGATAGCGAAACAACAAGAAGCTGGAATGTCTGATTAATACCCTATGTTACGTGTATAGTAAAAAAAGAGTGAATAACAGCGGTACCGTGAAATAGATTGAGTTAACCTTTCCAATTTCAAATGAATTTTACGACTTTAAAACATCTTTTCGTCTCGCCTTATAAACAATTTAGTTCAGTGTGTTTATTTGCACGACTCCGCGAATGCAGAGTATGACAAGAACTAGCTATTACAACAATAGTTGATAATTAAGTGTTTTCAAAGTGTACAGATGAGTAGGCCTTCTTATATAAGTTTGATAGATAGATAGATAATTTATTTAAACAATACATCCTCAACCAAACGTCTGCTTTCCAGGACGGCCCTGCACCTCACACCTTCCACACAATACAATTTCAGTGATACATATATATACAAGGGAGCATTAAAGAGTTCACTTGTACCTCGATTAAATAACAAGTATAATAAAATCAGTTGCCTTCGTAAAATGCGCTTAATTTACGTTTAAAACTATAAAGAGATTTACATGACTTGATTTCAGTCGGTAAATTGTTATATAAAAAAAAAGTTGTTTTTTTGCTTTCTGAGGCACACAGAACCATATGAATATCATTTCTCTGCCTTGTGGTATAAGTATGAATACTGGAGTTAAAATTAAAATAATCACATAGATAAAAGGGAACCATATTCCATTTCCAGTACATCCATTTCCTGTCGTTTCCGTACATCACACCAATTTAGATCTCTAAGCATGTCTACTACGTGTTCCCGTTTCCCACGACCCAAAATAATTCGGGCTCCCTTATTTTGTAAAACCTGGAGCCTTCGTTGGAGCTTTTCACTACAATTCGACCACACTACATCACAATAATCAAATAGTGGTGTTACCATAGATGTGAGATTAAACAAGGCCGGGATCCGTTAAATAGGTTGTAGGTAGCCACAACTTTCCTATCAACAATGCCTGCGTTTGATAGTCACATGCACCATTCATTGATCTTCATGTACGTATAAATGTTCAAAATGATCCACTTCTTACCAGTTATTTTTTGGAAGCTCTTGTCACTTTTATTTACGTTCCCAGTGCTGATGATCAGCTGTGCATGAGCCGTTTTCACAGCGACCCCGACCTCCCCCATGTTACGGTAGACGCCATGCTGTGTATTTGTGGGTCACTACGCATGCGCCTTGGACCGACATGCACAACATGGCCTCTACCATAATATGGGGGAGGTCGGGGTCGCTGTGAAAAACGGCTCATGTACAGCTGATCACCAGCACTGGGAACTTTAATAAAAGCGACAAGCGTGGAGGAGCAGGAATTGAGATTCCAGAAAAGAACTGGTAAGGTGCATCATTTTGAACATTTATATGGTACGGGTTATAGCACATGAAGACCGATGAACGGTGCCTGTGACTATCAACCGCAGGCATTATTGATAGGAACAATTGTGGCTGCTAGGGTGTAGGTAAATATATGTCTGAAAAAATTGGTCCATAATTTTGGTCAGGCAATATCATTGTTCCCAGCAGGTGTAATTCATAGAATTAAAAGATGTCCAGCAATTGTGGCTACTGTGATTGTAACCTACATGTAACTGGGAAAGACAAGAAAAAAAACTTAATGTAGTCTGGATCAGTTGGATTGGCAGCACTATTATTATTAAAGATCAATTTTTAAGTAGTAATTAGAATTTAACTTGTTATACATGTATTTGCAGTTAAAGCTGAATTTTGATTGTCCGAGTATAATAGTGAAGTATTTGGATGAAGACAGTGACCTGGTAAGTAAAATTCTGTCGGATGTGTGATTACCATTTACCATGATGTGTAGTATCTGTACAGTACTGTCTGATGTGATTACCATTTACCATGATGTGTAGTATCTGTACAGTACTGGTGGATGTATATTGCTAGCATCTCAATGCTAATTAACAGTCCTCTCTTGTTTCAGTGCTGCAGTATAATATTAAATATCATTTTTTATGATACATATGTAATACTTATCAGCAATGCACATAATGCCAAAACTACACATGTATACCCCCAAATATTAAAGGCCAACATGTATGTATGTAATATCACAGTATACATCCTCTTGTAGATTCTGATCAGCAGTCAAGATGAACTGTTCGAAGCTTTCCAGGTAACATATCCTTGTATTCTATCTATATACATGTACAGTGAAACCTGTGAATACCGACACCTGGGTAAACTGACCAACCTCTACATACCGACACCTGGGTAAACTGACAAACCTCTACATACCGACACCTGGGTGAACTGACAAACCTCTACATACCCACACCTGGGTAAACTGACCAACCTCTACATACCGACACCTGGGTGAACTGACAAACCTCTACATACCGACACCTGGGTAAACTGACCAACCTCTACATACCCACACCTGGGTAAACTGACCAACCTCTACATACCGACACCTGGGTGAACTGACAAACCTCTACATACCCACACCTGGGTAAACTGACCAACCTCTACATACCGACACCTGGGTAAACTGGCCAACCTCTACATACCGACACCTGGGTAAACTGACCAACCTCTACATACCCACACCTGGGTAAACTGACCAACCTCTACATACCGACACCTGGGTAAACTGACCAACCTCTACATACCGACACCTGGGTAAACTGACCAACCTCTACATACCGACACCTGGGTAAACTGACCAACCTCTACATACCCACACCTGGGTAAACTGACCAACCTCTACATACCGACACCTGGGTGAACTGACGAACCTCTACATACTGACACCTGGGTAAACTGACCAACCTCTACATACCGACACCTGGGTAAACTGACCAACCTCTACATACCGACACCTGGGTAAACTGACCAACCTCTACATACCCACACCTGGGTAAACTGACCAACCTCTACATACCGACACCTGGGTAAACTGACCAACCTCTACATACCGACACCTGGGTAAACTGACCAACCTCTACATACCCACACCTGGGTAAACTGACCAACCTCTACATACCGACACCTGGGTGAACTGACAAACCTCTACATACCGACACCTGGGTAAACTGACCAACCTCTACATACCCACACCTGGGTAAACTGACCAACCTCTACATACCGACACCTGGGTGAACTGACAAACGTCTACATACCGACACCTGGGTAAACTGACCAACCTCTACATACCCACACCTGGGTAAACTGACCAACCTCTACATACCGGTCTTGTTCATGATCCCAATATTTAGTTTTAAAGTATTGCGAACCTTGATAAAGCAGAACCCTGTTAAAATCGACTCAATGATCTGGTTCCAACCATGGTCAGTTTACACAGGGTTCACTGTATTTGTATATTTCATTATAAGGACATGAATTTTAACTATAAATCTGCCCCTCCAAGTGAGGAGACATTTAGACATATGACAGTGACTGCAAATGTATTCCCACGTTCCAAGTAGGCACTACATGTGTGAAAGTTTGTCAGTTAGTAATAAGTTGCTGACGGGCAGTGGTTCTCTCCTGATACTTCGGCTTCCTTCACCTCTAAAGCTGGCTATCACCATATGATTGTAATAATCTTGAGTGTGACATTAAACGAAAACTGCCCCACCCCCACCGGCCCATGTTCCAAATAGAACTAGCTAGATTTGCGGTATATTGGTGATTATCAGCTACAAATATATTGTGTGATTACCCTGAGAATGATTTTATCAAGTTTTTAGTAATCTGAAAGTAAATTCAATTTGGGGACATTTCATTTGGCCAAATGGTAAAATTTTTCTTCAGGAGAGCTTTTATCACACTCCTGTTATATTGGAAATGCAGTGAAGAGTGATGTTATAGTTGTTAAAAAAACAGCTATATTGCAGATTCTACAAAAATGATAAAATGTACAATATTCCATTAAAACAAAATAAATTTGATCATGTGATCTGACCTTTTCTTTTCAAAGCATGCTAAGCGATCAAAGAATGTTTTGAGTGTGACCGTACAGAACACGGGCATTGTTCCAGAGAAGGGTCCAATGGTGGACAACACGGTACCTGTGGCAGGCGCTGTTGAACGGATGGAGGAGAGCGTTGGTGCTACCTGTAGCCTAGGCACGCAGGCCACAGTTCTCATGGAGGAAGCGTCCTGCAGTACTGAACCAGTCTGTGGACCGATGCTGGCTGAAGTCTCCTTACAAACTGATACGGTAGAAAACCGTGCTGAATATATGGATATAGATCCAACACAGGTTACAGTACAGGGGAACACTCCGTAAGTCCACTCTTCTACATTACACCAAGTACACTATCATGGCATGAATTAATGAGTGTAAAGCCACCAGCCAGCAGCTTTTAAGAACAACTTGAGTTCAGCTATTCCCTCTCAAATTTAAATAGTTCCTCAAAGTTTCTTGAAGAGACTCCTCCCCTGTCCCACCAGTGATCTACATGACAAAGCACTTGTAGAGACTCCTCCCCTGTCCCACCAGTGACCTACATGACAAAGCACTTGTAGAGACTCATCCCTGTCCCACCTACATGACAAAGCACTTGTAGAGACTCAGACCTTAAGCTTGCGTTTTAAGGGGCGCGATCGCTCCCGCTCCCTATCGCGCACCTAAAGCGCATCCCCAGCGAGCGATTTATAGCGCGCCTTCATTCTGATCGTTTAATTTCCTTCCCTATTGAAAAATGCAACGAATACATGTATCTATCAATTGCGCGCTTAGAAGGAGGATATCTGACCAGGTCGCGGCAATGGCACAGGCTACGTAGGCCCCTAACCAAACACAATTTTACGAGGCATTTATCGTCTATGGTAAGTTTCAAGAGGGAAATAATGAAACAAACCTGTTGTTAATAACCCTGTGTGTTCTTTATTTTGATGAAATTTGGCGCTGTGCCCGCATATGGTTGGAAGACTTCATTCAGTTGGCTGCATAAATAATATACGGGGGGAAGTAACTCCTTTTCCAGTCTTTATTTGCTTTCAAATTCCAAGTGAACTTGCATCAATGCATGCAACTTCTTGGTGAGAAATTATTATTAATTTGTTTATTGATTATGGTACGTAATCAATAAATTTTTCAATCACCTGAATAAACTCTTATCCATTGAGATTACGTAATCCCCCCTCCTCACCAGTTCATTTTGTGTGAAGTTTGTGTTACTCATTTCCTGATCTAATAAATCTGTGTGGAATTTCACTGTGATAGAGTAATTAGATAATTTACCACAATAAATCACTAGTTTTCTTGGTCTTACACTATTTATTTAAAATGACCAACATGATTTTTATTTTCAAACCAGGCATGTCGATATCCAAATATTTATTAAAAATAGAAATCACTCCCCTCAGTAAGTCTGAGAGAGCTATTTGCCGCTCTTTGTCACTCCCCTTGGCGACTTCAAGGGAGTGATTTGCCACTCTCCTGCTTTTTTCAAATGTCAAGGTCTGGAGACTCCTCCCCTGTCCCACCTAATGACCTACATGACAAAGCACTTGCAGAGACTCCTCCCCTGTCCCACCTACATGACAAAGCACTTGTAGAGACTCCTCCCCTGTCCCACCTACATGACAAAGCACTTGTAGAGACTGCTCCCCTGCCTCACCTACATGACAAAGCACTTGTAGAGACTCCTCCCCTGTCCCACCTACATGACAAAGCACTTGTAGAGACTCCTCCCCTGTCCCACCTACATGACAAAGCACTTGTAGAGACTCCTCCCCTGTCCCACCTACATGACAAAGCACTTGTAGAGACTCCTCCCCTGCCTCACCTACATGACAAAGCACTTGTAGACTCCTCCCCTGTCCCATCTACATGACAGAGCACTTGTTGAGACTCCTCCCCTGTCCCATCTACGTGACAGAGCACTTATAGAGACTCCTCCCCTCTCCCACCTACATGACAGAGCACTTGTAGAGACTCCTCCCCTGTCCTACCTACATGACAAAGCACTTGCAGAGACTCCTCCCCTGTCCCACCTACATGACAAAGCACTTGTAGAGACTCCTCCCCTGTCCCATCTACATGACAGAGCACTTGTAGAGACTCCTCCCCTGTCCTACCTACATGACAAAGCACTTGCAGAGACTCCTCCCCTGTCCCACCTACATGACAAAGCACTTGTAGAGACTCCTCCCCTGTCCCATCTACATGACAAAGCACTTGTAGAGACTCCTCCCCTGTCCCACCTACATGACAAAGCACTTGTAGAGACTCCTCCCTGTCCCACCTACATGACAAAGCACTTGTAGAGACTCCTCCCCTGCCTCACCTACATGACAAAGCACTTGTAGACTCCTCCCTGTCCCATCTACATGACAGAGCACTTGTTGAGACTCCTCCCCTGTCCCATCTACGTGACAGAGCACTTATAGAGACTCCTCCCCTCTCCCACCTACATGACAGAGCACTTGTAGAGACTCCTCCCCTGTCCTACCTACATGACAAAGCACTTCAGAGACTCCTCCCCTGTAGACACTTGTAGAGACTCCTCCCCTGTCCCATCTACGTGACAAAGCACTTGTAGAGACTCCTCCCCTGTCCCACCTACATGACAAAGCACTTGTAGAGACTCCTCTCCTGTCCCATCTACGTGACAAAGCACTTGTAGAGACTCTTCCCCTCTCCCACCTACATGACAAAGCACTTGTAGAGACTCCTCCCCTCTCCCACCTACATGACAAAGCACTTAAAGAGACTCCTCCCCTGCCTCACCTACACGACAAAGCACTTGTAGAGACTCCTCCCCTGTCCCACCTACATGACAAAGCACTTGTAGAGACTCCTCCCCTCTCCCACCTACATGAGAAAGCACTTAAAGAGACTCCTTCCCTGCCTCACCTACACGACAAAGCACTTAAAGAGACTCCTCCCCTGTCCCACCTTCATGACAAAGCACTTGTAGAGACTCCTCCCGTGTCCCACCTACATGACAAAGCAAAAGTAAAGACATAAATGATACTCTTATGCAGAGCTAACCATGTAATATTTATATACCTGTCATAAGGGGCATATAATGTGATAGCCATTTCCGTCTGTCTGTCCATCTGTTTGCTTGTCCAATACAATATCTCCAGATCCAGGTCATGAATTGGCAAAAAACTTTGGTTTGACTTTACCCATGGGTCAAAGGGAAACCCTATTCATGTTGAGGTCAGAAGTTGATGGTCAAAGTCACTGTGGTTGAAAAATCAGTAAATCATTGAAGATTGTTATGTTTATGCTTGTAAGTACGGTTCAAAGCTGTGGATTGTGATGTGTAAGTATGGTTCAAAACTGTGGATTGTGATGTCAAATATGAAGTCTGTTGGGTTTTTTTACCCCTCGGCCAATAAATATTTATTATTTGATCAACTTCAATGATCTTCTGATTCAAGTCATTCCTCCCAACACATTTTTGGTCGAAAAACACAACTTCCAGTTGATCTGATCTGCGTGTGAACATGCGTAGTTTGCACAGTTTGCAGAAGAGTTGGATGAAAAGTCCGACTACATATTGAAACATTCAAATACAGAACAGAAAACTATGGCTTTAATGTTATTTTCTATTCATTTATCAAATTGTTTTCACGTCATTTTGACAGACTTCTCTTGTGAACATCAATTGATCATAATCGGTTTATGAATCCTTGATTGTAGTTCCATCAGTCCTATTACCATTGTTTCCTGTGCGATAAATTTTATATGAATCTTGTGTAGCACCAGTTATATATCACCTTCTGACATGTCTGAGAGCAGAAGACTTGCCTTAATGTGATATGTAAATTATGTACCAGATGTTTAATAAAGAGATTACATGTAATTGAATGATAAAATAAAAAAAATAAGTAAATAAATAAATAAACAAAAAAAAGGTAAATAAATAAAAAAAAATGGTTCTGTAGGCCTATCAATGTTGTGCATTATTCTCTCTCTGTTGCAGTGACTTACTGATATGTAATTCTGGTGATACAGAAGAAACTGGGGAACAAATCCAGATAGGTTCTAAAGATAAGGAGACCGGGACCTTTGAGATTAAGGTAAGGCAATGTAAGGAGATAGGGACCATTGGGATTAAGGTAAGGAGACAGGGACCATTGAGATTAAGGTAAGGAGAAAGGGACCATTGAGATTAAGGTAAGGAGACAGGGACCATTGAGATTAAGGTAAGGAGACAGGGACCATTGAGATTAAGGTAAGGAGACAGGGACCATTGAGATTAAGGTAAGGAGACAGGGACCATTGAGATTAAGGTAAGGAGACAGGGACCATTGAGATTAAGGTAAGGAGACAGGGACCATTGACATGATTGAGATTAAGGTAATAATAACAGGCTATAAGAACATGCAACTTGTCATATCTTCATGCATATACTGGCACCCTTGCTTCACCTGCCCATCAGCAGCTCTGTGATATAATTGTCAGTGCATCCTCCCCAGGTAAGACCAGTCCTGCCATCAAGCTATACTCCGGGTCTTGATGATGTTGGATTGATAACCTGACATGGAGTTTGGGACCAGCTAGGTTTACAAGTAAATTACTGAGATAGTGTTCAAAGCGACGTTAAATCATATTCACTCACTCATTACAAATAACTGTTAAACAGCATTGCATCGATCTCGCTGGAGCAAGCTAGATAGTTTGGGGTATGTTTAGTCTGACTGTATTGACCTAACCTAATATTACATCATATCCTCTATCATTGAGAATCAGTGGTTGTCATGATTTCTCTAATTGGCCAGTCAAAATATTGATGACATACACCAGACTGACTGTCACTTGTACCATTGACAAGGGGCTAAAAATGGTGAAAACAGTGGAACTCTCCATATGTGAAGGTACCAATAGCTGTGATAGGGTGAGACTACCCAGGAAGTGATGGGAAAGCTTTCCTGTTGTTCATAATAAAGAAACTAGTGGGCTAAGTTAATAAACAAAGAGCATGTCCACTGATCTTACCAACACCCCTGTGTATGGACTAAATTATTCTCCCCATGCAGAAGAATTCCAATTTCTGTGGCACTGCTCTTTTACTCAAAACATACGTATTGAAGGCATTTATGACCAGGTGTGGAGTAGAGTTATTGAAGGTATTTATGACCAGGTGTGGAGTAGAGATTTATGACCAGGTGTGGAGTAGAGATTTATGACCAGGTGTGGAGTAGAGATTTATGACCAGGTGTGGAGTAGAGATTTATGACCAGGTGTGGAGTAGAGATTTATGACCAGGTGTGGAGTAGAGATTTATGACCAGGTGCAGGTGTGGAGTAGAGTTTGCAAGAAAACCCACCTTATCTTGAAAAGATGCTGTTAATGTATGCAGACATGACAATATACATCAGACCCTAATTCCTGGGCTCCATGCACTAAAAGTAAGAGTCTGAGAAAATGGGGCAGATTTACAATAGTCCCAGTTCAGTTTATCAGAAGGTGAAGCTATGTTAATTTGTAACCTCACTTTCAATGAACCTCCTTTTTCTGTAAACCTCGTTTTACTGATGTGAAAACTTAAACGGAGGAAAAAATAATATAAATGTGTTTTCTCATTAGCGTCGAGGTGCCAGAGCCAAGGCGAGGAGAGGAGATTGTTATTCCCGTTGTGCAAAGGAGATGGGGGAATACTATCGGAGTCAGAGTCAACCTGAGGACCGTCGCAAATACAAACGGAGTTCACCACGAGACCAGGACTCCGGAGAGAGACAGTTAAGCCAGAATGCTGACGCTCCAGTCTCGTACAATATTCTGACGGAGTTCCTGGGCAAGGTAAGCCTGTATAAGTGGAATGAGGACCACATACATGTATCAGTTTTCTATCAAACCCAAGCAGCCATCATTCATTATTTGGACTTCTTCCTGATATCATCACCTTCCCGATATCATGAACTTCCCGATATCATGACCTTCCCGATATCATGACCCGCATTGAGCCACAACTGCAAATTTCTGAGTCTCCCTATGCAAAAACATGGAACATGGTGTTACCCAGAGACCTGTCCACATGTCCAGTGGACAGGCAATTTCAAATTTAGACAGGCGGGCAAAATTGGAAAATTGAACAGAGAGATAGGGAAAACAGGGAAGTAGCCTGTCAGTCCGGTCCAAATCTAGCAAATTGTTGTATTTGGATAGGCAGATTTTATATTCTGGTCAACATTGTGACATGTAAGCAGGATTGGTGAACATTGTGACATGTAAGCAGGATTGGTGAACATTGTGACATGTAAGCAGGATTTTAATCTCTGGTAACCATGGTAACTGGTATTATTTGTTAAATAGACATCAAATTACCTTAGTATTTAAAGAATGGACCATTTTGATTCTTCTAATGAATATTTTGGCATTAAGTTGAAAGTCTGTCGCTGGTTAAAAGATATATTGCTCCATGTTGGGGCATACATGTAGCCTGGAGTAATGGAAATCAACTATGAGGAACTGTACAGCCCAGGCTGAATGTAGATCAAGCCTCACTACTCACTTCATCTGAGACCTATATCGGGACAACTTTCAATGTGATGCTGCAAGATCAGGTAATCGCATGAGCAAGAAAACAAAGAAAAGAGACACATCAAAAGGAAAGACGACTGAAGAGTCACCATTTGGATCTGTTAGAAAACTGGTGTGTGATGATCAGACTTGTGCTGCAGATATTCTGGAGTTAAAAAATTATGTTTCCCTCTTTGTCAGCATATTCCTCTTTGTCAGTGTAAGTCAGTGATGAACATTTATCTCCCCTTGGTTTTTCATGTATGTGTGGTAGATACTGTATGAAGGACATCATTTAGACTGGTTACCTCCCCTGTATATCCTAACAGTAGACGGGTTATGTCCAGCGTTGCATTTTGCTGCCAATACGGAGTGAATTTGAATTCAAATTCTATTGGCTGATAATTTCCACAGACTGATTGGTTATCACAGTTCAGGTTGCCTTTTATTGGGTCATGATTTTTCATTTTCCGAATCTGTGGTGTTTATTCAGACCTGATACATTCCGCAATGCAGAGAAGAGTCCAGATCTGGTCTACTGTTTGTTTTTACAGGGGAAGTAACCAGTCTAGATCTCATTCAGTATTGGTTAACACTATAAACATGCTGCAATAACGATGTACATTTTTCTTTATACAGCTGAAAGAGGACCTGCGCACCGAGATAGTACGTGACGTTACTCGTAAAACCGTGAAACAGGTGTTGAAGGGGCTTGATGGTGCTGTCATACAAACCGTCCAAGGAAGTAAGATCTCTCCAGACTCTGCATCCGGGGATCAGGAGAAGACAACCCCGCCTCAGTCAACTCATCGTAAGTTCTCCCACTCCTCAGTTGAATTAGATTAACATTCTCGAGCGATTCTATCCACGTTGCCCAGTGATCATACACACAATAATCTGTAGGATCATTTTCATGCAAAATTGAGTGTTTTTTTAATCAATACTGAGTTTTGTCATGGCACTTTGGGATTGAAATTGTATACAAAATTTGGCAAGAATATTGGGATTTTCTGTATAATTTTGAGTAAAAAAATTTCTTAAAATATTTTGGGAAAATATTGGAGTTTCTGCAAAAGTCCAGGTAAAATTCTAACAGTGTACCTTAGGGATTAAGTTTCTATGAAAAATTTAGACCCTTTAATCTGCCCTAAGAAGCCATGTCTATGAATGCCTGGTTGTCCAGTATATTTCCATTTTCAGGGTTACATTCATTGAGTTGAATAGGCTACATTCATTGAGTTCAATATAGAACACATAAAATGACCAATTGGTATTATTCTCTTATTTTGGACCATTCATTAGGTTCTTGTTCTTAATAAATTTGATCACCCCCAGATTTATGGTGGGAAATTTCACTTCCTGTGATTGAATTGTTAGAGGGATTACCATCCATACCCATAGTAGAATAGAATACATTGTCATGATTGTGTGCCACTTGTAATTGCCTCCTAAAACTGGGACTGGAAAACTTCTCATATATGTGTACTTGTTATTTCTGTTACAGCTTCGTATGTCCATGATGGTATACTGTGTGATAACTGTGAACAGACTATTGTGGGTGCCCGCTATAAATGTGGGTAAGTACATTGTATATAGACAAATGGGTGGAAAAAGAAATAGCCAATTACAGACATTGGTGAATTTTACAGAAATGCTGTCTCTTAGGGATGTTGAGCCACTCGGCTTGTTTTCAGTCATTAGAGTTGTCGCTCACATAAATTGATTACCTTCTAAACATGTAAAATGTGGAGAAACCAAGGCGAGGATATGAACCTATCAACCCATCAGAGAATATGGTACATACCATGATATCTATATGAAGAGGGGTTATATGGTACATATGTTTCAGGGGAGTGATCATTCTTCTTCTCCATCACTCTCCTTCTCCATCACTCTCCTTCTCCATCACTCTCCTCCATCACTCTCCTTCTCCATCACTCTTCTTCTCCATCACTCTGTCTCCATCACTCTCCTGCTCCATCAATCTTCTTCTTCATCACTCTCCTCCATCACTCTTCTTCTCCACCACTCTCCTTCTCCATCACTCTCACTCTCCATCAATCTCCTTCTCCATCATTCTTCTTCTCTTCTCCATCACTCTCCTTCTCCATCGCTCTTCTTCATCCATCACTCTCCTTCTCCATCACTCTTCTTCTCCATCACTCTCCTTCTCCATCACTCTCCTTCTCCATCACTCTTCTTCTCCATCCATCACTCTCCTTCACCACTTTCCCTCTCCATCAATCTCCTTCACCATCACTCTTCTTCTCCACCACTCTCTCTCTTCATCACTCTCCCTCTCCATCACTCACCCTCCATCACTCACCCTCTCAATCACTCATCCTCTCCATCACTCACCCTCTCCATCACTCTTCTCCATCCATCACTCTTCTTCTCCATCCATCACTCTTCTTCTCCATCACTCTTCTTTTCCATCACTCTCTTTCTCCACCACTCTCCGTCTCCATCACTCTACCGCTCCATCACTCACCCTCTCCATCACTCTTCCTCTCCATCACTCTTCTTCTCTATCACTCATCTTCTCCATCAATCTTCTTCTCCATCACTCTCTTTCTCCACCACTCTCCGTCTCCATCACTCTTCTTCTCCATCACTCTCCGTCTCCATCACTCTTCCTCTCCATCACTCTCCGTCTCCATCACTCACCCTCCATCACTCTCTTTCTCCACCACTCTCCGTCTCCATCACTCTTCTTCTCCATCACTCACCTTCTCCATCAATCTTCTTCATCACTCTCTTTCTCCACCACTCTCCGTCTCCATCACTCTACCTCTCCATCACTCACCCTCTCCATCACTCTTCTTCTCCAT
The DNA here is from genome assembly GCA_036873755.1 of Hanleya hanleyi. Lineage (NCBI taxonomy): Eukaryota > Metazoa > Mollusca > Polyplacophora > Lepidopleurida > Hanleyidae > Hanleya > Hanleya hanleyi. The sequence continues at coordinate 22,652 of JAVTVY010050969.1, forward strand.
CACTCTTCTTCTCCATCCATCAATCACTCTTCTTCTCCATCCATCACTCTTCTTCTCCATCACTCTTCTTCTCCATCACTCTCTTTCTCCACCACTCTCCGTCTCCATCACTCTACCTCTCCATCACTCACCCTCTCCATCAATCTCCTTCTCCATCACCCTTATTCTTCATCCATCACTCTCCTCCTCCATCACTGTTCTTCTCCATCACTCTTCTCCACCAATCTCCTTCTCCATCACTCTTCTTCTCCTTCACTCTTCTTCTCCATCACTCTCTTTCTCTACCACTCTCCCTCTCCATCACTCTCTTTCTCCACCACTCTCCCTCTCCATCACTCTCTTTCTCCACCACTCTCCCTCTCCATCACTCTACCTCTCCATCACTCACCCTCTCCACCACTCTCCTTCTCCATCACTCTTCTTCTCCATCCATCACTCTCCTCCATCACTCTTCTTCTCCATCCATCACTCTTCTTCTCCATCCATCACTCTCCTTCTCCACCACTTTCCCTCTCCATCAATCTCCTTCTCCATAACTCTTCTTCTCCATCCACCACTCTACCTCTTCATCACTCACCCTCTCCATCAATCTCCTTTTCCATAACTCTTCTTCTCCACCACTCTCTCTCCATCACTCTCCCTCTCCATTACTCACCCTCCATCACTCACCCTCTCCATCACTCACCCTCTCCATCACTCTTCTTTTCCATCCATTACTCTCCTTCATCACTCTTCTTCTCCATCACTCACCCTCTCCATCACTCTCATTCTTCACCACTCTCCCTCTCCATCAATCTACTTCTCCATCACTCACTCTCCTTCTCTATCAGTCTCCTTCTCCATCACTCTCCCTCTCCACCACTCTTCCTCTCCATCACTCTTCTTCTCCACCACTCTTCCTCTCCACCACTCTTCTTCTCCACCACTCTCCCTCTCCATCACTCTCCCTCTCCATCACTCTTCTTCTCCACCACTCTCCCTCTCCATCACTCTTCTTCTCCATCACTCTTCTTTTCCATCACTCTTCTTCTCCATCACTCTTCCTCTCCACCACTCTTCCTCTCCACCACTCTTCCTCTCCACCACTCTTCTTCTCCATCACTCTCCCTCTCCATCACTCTCCCTCTCCATCACTCTTCTTCTCCATCACTCTCCCTCTCCACCACTCTTCCTCTCCATCACTCTCCCTCTCCACCACTCTTCCTCTCCACCACTCTTCTTCTCCACCACTCTCCCTCTCCATCACTCACCCTCTCCATCACTCTCCTTCTCCATCACTCTCCTTCTACTTCCATCACTCTCCTTCTCAATCACTCTTCTTCTTCACTCTTCTTCCCCATCCATCACTCTCCTTTTCCATCACTCGCCTTCTCCTTCCATCACTCTCCTTCTTAATCACTCTTCCTCTTCACTCTTCTTCCCCATCCATCACTCTTCTTCTCCATCACTCTCCTCCACCACTCTCCCTCTCCATCACTCTACCTCTCCATTACTCACCCTCTCCATCAATCTCCTTCTCCGTCACTCTTCTTCTCCATCCATCACTCTCCTTCTCCATCACTCTTCTCCATCACTCTCCTTCTCCATCAATCTTCTCCTTCCATCACTCTCCTTCTCGACCACTTTCCCTCTCCATCAATTACAAGCGTCTAGTCCGTCATTCATAATCCAGCCGTCGTCCATTAGAGAATATCCGCGTCCATAATCCAAAGACCTATTCCATTTTCCACATAACAGTATTAGCACCAAATTCAAAAAGACAATCATAGTATACATAAACATAGGCTTGTTTCCTGCAAGAGAGAAGCGGTCAACAGTTTTCAATGATGCCGGCAAGACATCATGATGTTCCAAAAATATCAAATCCGTATGGCTGATCAGTATTCTTAATCCATAATATTCGTTGTAAAGTCGTCATCTAAAGAATGATGTATCTCAGTCACGCTTTGATTGTGACTGTTCATATGAGTAACATGAGGATCTTGAAGTACATGGGTTCATACGGCCCCTAGCCCCGGGTTAAGCGGAATTAGACACTCTTCTACTCCATCACTCTTCTTCTCCATCCATCACTCTCCTACTCCATCACTCTACCTCTCCATCACTCTCCCTGTCCATCACTCTCCCTCTCCATCACTCTCCCTCTCCATCACTCTCCCTCTCCATCACTCTCCTTCTCAATCACTCTTCTTCTCCATCACTCTTCTTCTTTAACACCGGTTCTCGTCGGATCACCGAAGTTAAGCAGCGTTGAGCTCGGTCAATACTTGGATGGGTGACCGGGTGCTGTACTGGCTGGGCTGATCAGTGTCCAGAATAATAGGAACTGTGGACACTCTCGTGTTCTGGCACATGTAGGCACCGTCGTGATATGACTGAAACAATGTTGAAAACGACGTTAAATCCTACTCACTCACTCACTCACTCTTCTTTAACACTCTTCTCCACCACTCTTCTTTTCCATCCATCACTCTCCTTCTCCCTCACTCTCCCCATCACACTCTTCTTCTCCATCATTCTTCTTCTCCACCACTCTCCTTCTCCATCACTTTTCTTCTCCACCACTCTTCTTCTCCACCACTCTCCTTCCTCATCACTCTCCTTCTCCATCACTCTCCTCCACCACTCTCCTTCTCCATCACTCTTTCTTCTCCATCCATCACTCTCCTTCTCCCTCACTCTCCCCATCATACTCTTCTTCTCCATCATTCTTCTTCTCCACCACTCTCCTTCTCCATCACTCTTCTCCATCACTCTCCTTCTCCATCCATCACTCTTCTCCACCACTCTCCTCCTCCATCTCTCTTCTTCTCCACCACTCTTCTTCTCCACCACTCTCCATCTCCATCCATCACTCTCCTCCATCACTCTCATTCTCCATCACTTCTCCATCACTCTCCTTTGCCATCACTCTTCTCCATCACTCTCCTTCTCCATCACTCTTCTTCCCATCACTCTTCTTCTCCATCCATCACTCTCCTTCTCCACCACTTTCCCTCTCCATCAATCTCCTTCTCCATAACTCTTCTTCTCCATCCACCACTCTACCTCTTCATCACTCACCATCTCCATTACTCACCCTCCATCACTCACCCTCTCCATCACTCACCCTCCATCACTCACCCTCTCCATCACTCTTCTTTTCCATCCATTACTCTCCTTCATCACTCTTCTTCTCCATCACTCACCCTCTCCATCACTCTCATTCTTCACCACTCTCCCTCTCCATCAATCTACTTCTCCGTCACTCACTCTCC